>JBBPKE010000106.1:0-40805 GCA_038089095.1 Tylopilus orsonianus | reverse complement strand
TAGGGTACTCTCTGTTGTAGTATATAAGACCTTGAATGCAATGCCCAAAGACTCCAGTTTAGTCTTTGTGGCTTTCCAGCTGCAAAGTATAATTAGACTCCATTAGTCCTTGGTGGGCCTAGGCTTGTGCTGTATAGTGTGGCTGTCGGCTTCATAAACAATGTGAGCATACATACCATCGCAGACCAGAGTGACACTTCCATGACGTGTTTTCCCAGGCTGTGAGCATCCTGTCTTGAACACAATTAACTCGAGCGAGCATCGGTGTCTGCGCACCAGATTCAACATCCAAACCCAAATACCCAGGAAATCTCGTCTTCGGTCAGCATTCCGTCCTCCCGAAGGAAACGTTTAGGCATGAACACTTCCGGGTTCGGATACTTTTCCTCATTGTGCGACAATGTCGACAAACCGATGTCCTCACCAGGGATTGGGCACAACCACTGCCCCTGCACGGGAATTACCAAAGAGTGCCAGCTAACGCAAAAATCAACACGTTTACCTTGCGGAATGTAATACCCACGATAGTCATCGTCTTTGCTAGTGGCATGTGGAAGGCCTAAAGTACCTTAACATCTGGAAACCCTGCATTGAGACCGAACATACCAATAGGTAATACCGGATTCCACCTCATCGTCCCTCGCATCACAGCCTCCAAATACGACAACGATGGTCGATTTTCAGTGCCTGGCAGCCGCTGCCGTCCAACAACACGATCGATTTCTGCATATGCACAATGTTGGATATCTGGGTGGTTCATCATGAAGTAGACAAAAACGACCAGGATAACATTCATCTGCTCAACAGTCCACATCTCATCACTCGACCTCAGAAGATGGAACAATAATACAAACCGTCTCAATTGCAGCCGGGAATTTCAGTAGCCAGGGTTAAACGTGTGCATGGTGAAATCAATGTTAACGATTACCCGCATACACTGTTGCCGCAGGGTCCTTGATGGCTTGCACGGGTTCCGAATTCTTCGAATTATCGTCAAGATGATATTCAGTGATCGCATCCCCATGAATCAAATTCACGTGTACTGATTGGTTTCGGGACATATGACGCGTTGTTTGACCCACTCATAAAGTGCATTAGCTGCCTCCGATGCTAGGCGCTGGCACTCAGGAGCGTCGGCTTTAAACCCCATTCTCGGGGACCATGTTGGAAGTACCTTCACTGCTGCGCAAAGACATTAACGATGGATAAATAGGCACCATATTCAATAAAAACAACATACCAAACGGAAATGCGGCAGATAGTGCAAACACCTTAACTATGCTAGAATGGAGAACAATGTCTGCGGTACGCTGCATTGATGTCACGAACATTTTGCCTCCTTTCAGGTCATACCCGTACGTTACCTCCATGACCACCGCAGCCGTCAACCCGAGTATAACTAGTATGAGCACTGCATCATAGATATCCAGAGGACGGACATGGTAAAATGCGTGGCATAGCAGCTTGAATCTTGTAACAGATGCATCAACATATCATACACTCTCGGCATTTGTCTTGGACGGTAAGCTGGTGCAGCTTGAGCATTGAAAAACTGGTGTAGCGATCGTCGGTGTAACCTGAATCTCGGTCCATATCGGGCGTTCGTGGTCAGCTATTCACAATCGAACCTGTATGCATGCACCGGTCAGCGCAACGAGCACGAGAGCATAAAGACATCCTTTACGCACAAATATGCAGCAGAAAGCACAGGTCTGTCCGAGAACTTTTGCAAGCGTTTTTCAAGCAACGCGATCGCCGCTTCTTCCGAGCTTAATATGATGGACTCCTGGCTCAAAGTGTGTCCATGATATCACCTATTCAGAGATTGCACATGAACAAGCCTTCCAGGGATTTGGGAGAGTTCTGTAAAGAGTGATGAATCGTACGTTTTTGACAACGTTGCATATGCAACATAGAGCCTGCCCCTCTTTACGCCCAATATGCTTCTGAAGAAAGGAAGGGGTGTCGGGCCGGGTGGAAGTGGTAGTCTGCCGGTAACTACTGGTGAGTACAACTGCTTGAAATTGCGTGCAACCTCAACGAGCAGTAGTGTAGCTGCCAGTCCGAGTAGGGCCACGATCATGGGGCTTGAACAGTCTGAGCCAAAGAGTCGCGTAGCGCCAACGAAGCTTCCCCGTAACGGGGAGTTGGGCAAACTTAAAATTGAAAGCTGAAAATTTCTCGGAAAGTTGAAACAGAATCGATACCGTTGGCGAACTCGCTGAAACGGGTCCACGGACTCACTGCCACTTGCAGGGCCATCTGCAATTCAGCGTATGTGCACATAAATTCAGTCAGCCTACTCCCTCATGTTTGCTTGACTCTTTATTCTTCTTGCGATGAAAACACCGGCTGTTCCGACGATGCAGCTCTTAAAATCGTTCGAGCGACGGTGTAACCCTTAGCAAGCAGTGAGCCCCACTGGTGTAATAGTAGATCCGTATATTTCTGTGTCATGCAGCCGCGGATCAAGGTTTCGACGCACCTTGCAAGCAAACTGTTGGCGAAAACTAGAGTACAGGTCAGTAAAAAGTTGTCTCACTTGGTATTTGTCCGCCAAAAACGAGTCTTATTTTGACAACAACATACGCGATGGTGACGTACTAACCATTCTTACGTCCCTGCCTCAGTGGGAAGTTACGTGATCCGTCTGGTGAGTTCACTGCCATGATGAGCTTCGGGTCGGTTCCTCTGTTCGGCTTGTGGGGCCCCAGCATATTCATGAACCTAGCGGTTGGTTGTGGTCTCGCTTTCTGTCGTCCATGATGTCCTTTTCCGCACCTCCCTCATGGGACATGGACAGTATCCCATCGACCGAACTCTTGGAAGTTAGCAGATTCATCTCGCATATCCTCCCCCCTCTGCTCTGCTACTTTCTTATGGCGGTTTTGGTCATCACACCGCAGACGCGCACCATCCGAGTTGCATTGTGTCCGGTGGTCGTCCTGTCCACGCTACGTGCAGCACTCCCCATCGACACGTCGCTCGCGATGACTGAAAAACATTTTCACCACTATTTTGCGGTATGTATTTCGGTACCGCGCTACAAGCCTACCGTGGCAGTTAATCTCGTTGCAACACCAGGTTTGGATGGTCGTGATCGCTATGCGTGCCCTTAGTTGGGCATTGGTCAAGGAACCGCTTGTAAGGCAGCATCGCCCTGCCAATAGTATGCCGTCAACCCTTGCGGATGCGCTCGACCTGGTCACCAACTTTCGTGGTATCGGCTGGGATTGGTCACGGGGTGTGCATATCCCGCATGATGCCCGCCCCAATAACCGTGTCGGGTTCCTGTTCTACACAGTCCTGTCCGCATCAATCCATGCATGCATCTATGGAATTCTCTCCACGGCTCTTCGATCTGTCTCTTGCACGAGACTTGACGCTCCCACCCGTGAACCTCTCTTGGATGACACCCTACCTTTGTTTCATAGGGTGATTAGCGCTTTCTACCCCGTGAACCTGGGATCCATTTCTGAAAGCACCATTTTCGACAACGCCCTCTCTTTCTACACGCGGTACTTTCGATCGACCATCATTACCCTCCTGGCTTCTATCTGGTTATACGCTGGCCTTCAAGCATTGTATGATTTATGCACCATCACAGCTGTTCTGGTCTTTGGACAAGACCCCGTTCAGTGGCCCCCGGCGATAGTCGCCCCGTGGTTCGCCACCTCGTTGGCCGAAGTGTGGGGACGGCGGTGGCACCAGTGGCTTCGCAAGCTCTTTCTCGTTTACGCGGGGTACCCACTTGCTCATGTCCTCGGCCGAACTGGCATCGTGGTTGGCGTATTCTTTGTCTCCGCTCTCTTTCACGCGTTGGCTCTCGCGACCTTGACCAACCGGTCTGAATGCGGGAGAATGCTGGTCGGATATGGCATGATGGTGCCGGGCATCTTGATGGAACGCGTGTTCGAGCGTGCCACGGGGAGAAAAGTGAGGGGACCTGTGGGATGGCTCTGGATGTGGATCTGGCTGTTTCTGGGGGGCACCGTGATCATCGAGGGTTTCATGAGGGCTGGGTTGTTTGGATTTTCGACGTGGGTCGATCTAGTGCCGCCGGTGCGGACGTTTGTGGAGCGTCAGATGATACAGTTTGACGCTTCTCTACGTGCAAGCGCTGCCGTATATTAGACGCTTGGAACCTCGTAGTTGGTACATACTATAATCATATCTTGTAATACGCAAACGTGTCGCAGTCACGTGAGTTCTACGCATGATCATTCGCGTAGTACCGGTGCGTCGTGATGGAACCAATACGGATTCCCGGGTTATTATTCCCCAAGTTTTTTGCGGCACTGCGCATTTGGCGCATTGGATGGCATTGGATATCAGCCGGCTCGCCAGAAACAGCGAGCATCGATTCCCATACAAACATGGCCGCCATCGTGGCTGCACGGGCAACGGGTGTCTTATGACTGGGATCTTTCATTCGTTTGTCTACCCTCAAAAACGAGTCTTGCAATAAGGAGTATGGGGAATGACACTGAACAGAACGGTGGTGCACATACAGACCCGCTTGTGCCGCCCTTAGGTTTCCCCAGTGTCCTACAGCTAAAACCTGTCGCAACTGGAACTCTTCCACTGCAAGGGTGAACGCGGTGGTGTCGGAGAGGCTACTGCGACAGGCATCCCGCGTGGAGGGGGCTCTTACAGATGCCCGGTTCACGATGTGCAGGTCAGGGCATGGACCGCAAGGGACGGTAGCGCTCGTCTGGCCCCTCTGAATGGAGGGGACACGCCAGAGTGCGGTGAGTCGGGTTATACAACAGTCTTCCCTAGTTTTGCAGACAATGATGGCTATGACGGCGCTGTTTGACCACCTGCACTAATGGTTGAAGGACGCCACTCACCAGAGACCGATCATGAACCCCACTGGCGTGTCTGGGAGCGGACTTGACCCGGGCCGGCCCGCGGGACGGTCATGAATAAGTCGGAGCCTGAAAACCTAGTGCAACTGATATATAGCTGGCAAACTCCGAAAAAGCTTCTTCAAGTGTCCATCCAACCGCGCGAAACGTTAGCCGTCGGCGCAGAGTTACTTCTGAATAGCGTCTGGTTTCAGGTTGGTGGAGCGAGGCATCCGCGTGGTGCTCACAAGATTTAGCGCCGCTGCCTGGCTCGCTCTCTCCCCGATTCTCTGTGGCTGAGTCCGCCTTGCGGTGTTGACTCGTTGCAGGGGACCCGAGGGCTGATGTAGGGTGGCCGCGCGGCGTCATATTCCTGTATCTTCCGTACCCGCTCCTCTCGCGAGGGGTTGCTACTATGTGGCCTTGACGGTCGGGTGAAACCATGACGCATACATCTTATACAATCGAGTCTTTGTTTGGCAGTTTGATTCCGCGCTTTTGCATGTCTTCAAATTTTCGAGTGCAGTTTTCACATCTCTGGATGCAGACACTCGCGCCTAGGGTGTCCCATTCATAGCACGGTGCACTTTACTCGTCCTTGAGCTTGAATGTCCGTTCTGTCTTTCCTCTAAGCCGGCGCCGCCTTGACCGCCACAGCGCACGCTCTGGAAAGCACCGAGGCACCTCAGTACACCTGCCTCAACTATGATCTCTCAGAGGCGGACATCAAGCCCATCGAATCTTAGAGGAACACTGGTGTTTCTGCACACATTGACTCTGGCAAGACCATCCTTACTGAGTGCATTCTTCTTTACACCGGTTGAATTTGTGAGGTTCATGAGGTTCGAGTTGTGCCAATCCAATGAGCCTACTTTGTTTCTACAACATACATAGGTCCACGGTCTGGGTGCAGTCGGTGCCAAGATGGACGGTATGGAACTCGAACGCGAAAAAGGCATCATCATCCAGAGTGCCGCCACATTTTGTGACTGGCAAGCACTATCCCCCGCCACTGGCGAAAAGCAAAAGTATCCCATCAATATCATCGATACTCTGCGTTCCTTTCTAGACGACACGTACCCTCTTTGGCACGATAAGTTGCGTGGGACGTGTTGACTTTACCACAGAGGCCGAGCGCGAGCTGCGTGTGCTTGATGGTGCCAATCTGGTCATGTGTGTTGCTTCTGGTGTTCACAGTCAGACTACTACTGTTGGTTTCCAAATGCGTCGCTATAACGTCCCTCGGATATCATTTATCAATAAAATGGATAGGTATGACCTGGTTTTGTCGATGCGGTATCAAGTTTCTGAAACTCATGTGCTAGACCCGGGGCAAATCCCTGGAAAGTTATCAATCAAATCCGGTCCAAACTCAAGATTGCCGCTGCTGCAGTCCAGGTTCCTATCGGTGTCGAAGACGAGCCAAAGGGTGTCGCAGATTTGGTTCGTTAGAAGGCAATCTACCACGAGGGTAGCAAGGGGTACTTTCATCTTATCACCTCCTTCCTCCCTTGAACTTGTTCTTGTCCCTGTTTGGAATCAAAGCTTCGGGATCAGACGAGATCCCTGCCTCTGTTGTTGACCTTGCCAAGGAAAAGCGTACCGGGCTCATCGAGCAGCTTGCCGAAGTTGACGACGGAATTGCCGACGTGGTTCTTGCAGATGAAACACCCTCTGGCCCTCAGATCGCCAAAGCTATTCGCTGTGCGATGGTCGGTCTCAAGTTCTCCCTGGTGTTCCTTGGGTCGGCTATTAAAAACACCCCGATACGACCTATGCTGGATGGTGTTTGTGCTTACCTTGCTAACCCCGCCGAGTTGGTAGTTACTGCCCATGACGTGAGATTGCCACAGGGTTTCCCCCCAGTCCCACTTGTTTCTTCTGCCCATACATCTCTCGTCGCATTGGCCTTCAAATTAGAGGAGGGGCGGTTTAGTCAATTACCCTACATGCGGGGTATATCAGGATACTTAGAAAAAAGGGGACCTTCATATTCAATACTCTTACGGATAAAAAGGTCAAGGCTCTTTGCTTGGTTCGGATGCACAGTAATGGGATAGGGGTCAGTCCTCTCTTGGTCGATCCAGTTCATGCATTCAGCTGTTTTAAGACATCGACTCGATTGGCCCCGGTTAAATTTGTGCCGTTTTCGGTGTCGACTGTTCGTCTGATGATACCTTTACCGAATGGCTCTTCGAGTTTGTCCATGATGTGTCTTCTCGTGAAAGCGATGAATCTGGCTCACATGATTGTGTAGACGTCTATGTTTGTACACGAGCCAGTCATCTTATTAGTGATCAAGCCTCAAGGACAAGAAATCCCACACTTTTCTCGTGCCTTGAAATGATTCCAGAAGGAAGGCCTGATGTTCAAGGTGCACATTAATCCCGAGAGCAAAAAAGCATGTTCCGTCATATTCTCTATTTGAGCTTTCTCTCATTCAATTTTCAGGCCATCATCTCTGACATGGGTGAACTCCATCTGGAGATTTACATTGAACGGATGCGTTGTGAATATGGTGTTATTGTTTCGAGCGGTAAACCTTGTGTCGCCTACCATGAGACGATCACGGAGCGCGCGGAGTTTTACCATATGCATAAGAAACAGACTGGGGGCGCTGGTCAGTTTGCCCGTGTTATCATACACGTAGAACCTATCCCGTTTGATCCCGAAAATAGGCAGGACAGAGAGTTCGTAAACGCCGTCATGGGCGGCAACATCCTGCATAATTACATTCCTGCATGCAAAAAGGTGTGTTACCGGTGGCGCCTCGTTGAGACTCACTGAGGACTGGAACGAGATGTTCGCGTTTTTACGTCACATAGGGCTGGTTCGAAGCGCTCCAAAAGGGCACATTGTCTGGGAACCCGGACGGTTCATACCGTGTTGACGATTCTTCCTAGCCGGCTTTCCCCATCGTGACCTTTTCCACCTTTCGGGAAATCTACTCGAAAACGAAGCTAATCATTTTGGAATCGATCATGACGGTCGAGGTCGTTGCACCGAGCGAGTCCCAAGCGGCGGTAATCGGGAACTTGAACGCCTGATGGGGGACGATATTGGACAGTGAGGTTCAGGACGAGGAGTTTACGTGTACGGCAGAGGTGCCGTTGAATGACATGTTCGAGCATTAAAGTCAGTTGGGGGGGGTGACACAGGGCAAGGGTGAGTTTAGCATGGAATACCGAGTGTATGAGGTCTTTTTGTGAGTTGCCTGACGTAGCGTGTGCTCAAGTGCGGCTTGTTTGGGGGTGGATAGTCTAATCTGCCGACGTTTCCGCATGTTTGAAAGGAACTCGAGGAGGCGTATAAAAGGACGATGCCTCAGGCTAAAAAGCTGGACTGGGCACGGGGCATTCAGGTTGCGGCGCATAGAGACGTTTTATTTGCATCTGCTCATACTCGCTACTGTACGCACGCATTTATTATCTCAAGCATTTTATAGGCATGTCATAGCACAGGCGATGATTGGCCGGGTCTATGTTTTCACTCACCTATCCAAAAGGGCATAAAATTATGAAGAACACGAGGCGATGGAACGTGTCTATATCAAGCATGGGCGGCTTTTACAAGACAAAATGCAGTGAAGCACACGTACCATATCCTGTTTGTTAATTCACTCCATTGAGCTTCTACGCCTTCAATGATGAGCATATCACCAACCACGACTAGTGCGTACTCACAAACTGGGGCCAAGGAGATGCTGAGAATGGCACAAGATCCTTTTGCACCCATTGAAATCAACGCAGGGGATGCTGTATGGGCGGTCATCTTCACAGCAAATGGAGAGCATCTTGTGAGTGGTGATAGCTATGGTGTTAGCGTGTGGCGAGTGGAGGGCGAGAAAGAAATAGCAAGAATGGAAGTGGGGGATGTCTTCTGTCTCGCTGTCTCGGAGGACAAGAGATGGATCGCAGCAGGAATAGATGAGGGGCAAGTCTTTGTCTGGAATGCAAAGACGTACGAACAAGTCCTTGAAAGCCAGGGAAGAGACAGAATCTATGCTGTTGATTTCTCGCCCGACTCGACTCGACTTGTCGCTGGATCGGATAAAAGCACGGCCACTGTCTGGGACATTACTGCCTACCAAAAAGTTGTCGGCCCACTCGAGCACGAGGAGTGGGTAGTAGCAGCAAAATATTCGCCACAAGGAGATCGCATCGTCACGGCCACTTCTGGCTTTATTCGAGTCTGGGATAGCGACAGTGGCCACTCACTCGCAGAAATCCCTGTGGGAGTAATTTCATACAATAACTCAGGTCTCCTCTGGCTCGATGACCATCTATTTGCTATATCTGGCGGTAAAATTATGAAAATCGATCCATCTACTGGCTTGACCGTCTCAGAATGGTCAGTTCAACATACCCACGTGTCCCCAACCATTTCCCTGTCGCACCATGGCGAGTTCATCGCATGCTCTCACGAGCGTATTATCACATTTTGGGATCCATCGACATGCTTCCAGCTCGCTGCTATACAGCATCCCTCTGCTGCGTTGTCAATTACGTTCTCACCAGATGACCGACTTCTCGCTATTGGAGAACGGAATGGGAAAATCACCATTTACAATGTACCCCATATCTCAGTAAGCATCATGTCTCCCAATCACGACGTATCTGGTCACTGATCTTCACTCTGTCTAGGAGCCAGAAATTCGAAATCGCCTCCGCTTGGTGATTGAGATGGAACACGACTGGCGCTGGGATGACCCTCAACTATTGCGAAGCCTGTGGCGCAGTGACACGGAGTGGTGCCTATAGGAGTGGCCAGTTACGAGATCCGACCCAATGGAGCTTCAAATGTGAGCATGTTTTTTCATTGCACGAACATGCTGCATGATCGGTTGCTGTAGTTGCCTTGTGCACCCATCATGCCTGGTTCTTCTACCTCGATGTCCGCCCGGATTTCTTCTTATCATCTACGCATGACTGATGATTGGCTGATGTGCAATACGTAACAAGTTTATACTATCCTATCGTGTCTTCACGAAGGTGGCATTGGACGTTCACGTCGGCACGACTTTACCAGTTTGTTCCGTTCCCCCTTCCTCTTCTTTTTTGGCTTCATACATCGACAAGCCACAACCATAACCTTGTACGGATAGTAGCCACGGTGACATTGTCGTCGGCCATACATGAGACTCATCCTAGTTTAGTACGAGGTGACCAATATACCATTTTTAGTCCTGTCGGCACTCCGACAGCATTGTGAATTGAGCGCGGTGCTCATCTTCCCAGTACTCGAGTTCTTGTTCTCGACCTATCATGGGCAGTGGATCTATATCTATAAAGTGCTTGAGATAATAAACGCGTGCATATAGTAATATGAGTATAAATGTGGGTCGAAGTCATTCCAGTTGAATTGTGCAGGAACGAATCTATGGGAATCATTGACTAGCAGTACTGTTCGTTCTTCTGTCTCCCCGACATGTCTACTCAACAGCAGTGTTTGTGCTAGGGCCCCATTCCAACATTCGTTGCACAAGACAGACAGGATGTGACCGGTGGGGAGACAATCTGTCTTGGCGTGTGGAAGGGTCCCGACGCAGTGACCGGTAGCCCAGCCCTACTGTACGGCGCTATTGATGTAGATCTGCTTGGGAGATGGCTTACCACACAGTTTGCTCCTTCTCAATTCCTATGCAACTGTGGACGACCTGCATCGACCGCCACATGTCCGTGTGATTTCGTGAAACGGTCTCTGACGACGCTCGGACGTGGCGTGGCAGGGTGGGACGGGCCGATTCCAAACCGGGTGGGGATTAGTTGAGATCCCAAGGTGCGTGCTATCACAAACTGTCTGTTAGATATAGTACCCGATATCTTACAAAGAGCGGAATCAATATTCTCCAAGACGAGGCAGGCCATGTGTTAAACTAGCCCATCTCTTTGTTCTTGCATCCTGTCACTGTCTTGCTGTCTTGGCCAATACTCGAGGTCCTCTCCGCTGTCCCCGTCAGAAAGGCACGATTGAAACTATCAACCGCGCGTGGCCTCATTAATCGACGTCAAATGGCCATACTGCGTTGGGCCTTCTATCTACGAGTTGGTGGCCATATCTAGGTCGGAATGGGCCGAGCCAAAAATGCACACGTCAACGTCAGGTGACAGTGTGTTCGTTCTAGAGTCCGTCAGCTCGGTACTTGCACCTGAAAGCGAGTCAGACGTGATCACAAGACTCGACTCATGTCCTGCAATACCTTCTTCCCCCAGGGACAAAGTGAGGGCAATTGCCAGACACGCAAGAAGAGTCAGGTGTGCAGGGACTGTGAACTTTATATCAAGTGGGTGATGTCGTGTATCGCCTCCTTACTCCTTTTTATACAATGACCGACATGGTGCGCGTGCACAAGGCTTCTATTTGAACCGATCCAGTCATGAGGCGGCAATCAAGAACACGAGTCAAGGATCAAGGCTATAGCTTGTCGGATAGTACAAGCGGTGTTTCGGAACCTTTGCTCTGTCGGACTTACGCGCATACACAGGTCCCATTCCGGTGCTTTACTACCGCGTTCCCAGATCATGCTACATCACTATTTCCCCAGCTTCGCTTATGCCCGCGTCCAACTTCCGACTGGTCTGATGTTTCACACGGTCTAGTAGTTTTTGACCTATGTAGATGGTATCCTACAGGAGTGAGATTAATTATGTCTCACTGTGCACGTTGACAGATTGTGGACCACAGGTTGAATGTGCCTCATTCTGCATCGGAAAGATCAAATTTCAAATGGGTGGATATACCAAATTTACCGTCAGTGCCACCCACGGATACCAAGCAAGGGCTGTAGGTCATGATTATGTCACGAAGGAGGTAGCGCTGGAGGCAACATCGTAGTGGCTATTGATGGCGCAAGCTAGCGGTGACTAGTACCGTCTGTTATCAGCTCTGTCATTACAGACCAGAAATGAACGAGGGTAATTGTAGCGACACATCTTCAGAACAGTATACATCGACAATTCCGAATATTCTATTACGTTTCCACTCTTGAAATTAGCCAACTGACGACAGCGAAAAAAAAAAAAGCAAACGTAGGTTTAATCAAGCGCGCTCGTTCAGCATACAGTATGTCAGCTACACATCAAAGAAAGCGAGGTCTGGCTCTGAATGTGAGTCGTCATGGTGGCCCCTATATCTACACCATCATCATGCGTGTGTCTGCTCAAATATGAGTCGCCTGCATGGAAATCCATTGCCATGCCTACCTTTGGTGCGGCAAACGAAAGTCGAGCAGCGACCTCACTGCTTTACAGGATACGATGGTGCTGAGAGTCATTCAGATCAGTCAGTCCTCGTCACATGGCTCTAGGCTACTGCATACCTTGCAATCATGGCTAGCAGTGCCGTCGTTTTCCGTTAGACCATGCACCAGTCGCTGTGAGCCAGTTGACTCACCAAAATTGCTAGTTATACCCACTAGCTCTAGGGCGAGTCAAGTTGGATGATAAAAGACACTACCAAAAAGGAGACGATCGTACCGTTGGAACCCAGGAACGCAAACACCTGTGGACGGCAGTGAGCATGTAGTAAAAAGTACATTTTGCAGAGTCCGGACCGTCGGTAATATGTTTGTCAGAGCTGCTACAGCAAAATACAGGATGCCTTGCAAGCGCAAACGGTCCTTCAAAGGGGATGTAGATGACTGCTTCGACAACCCCACGATGCACAGTATGAGCACGAGGAAATCATAGCAAGTGGCTTGGGCACACGGGATGAACAAAGGCCCACTTTCAAGCATAACAATGCGACTTACTATATATGAAGACGCCTGCACTTGCTGCAGGGTGCGTGATATAAATAACGCAAACGCCATTTGACCTGAAGGACTTGATGTTCGCTCCAGCTGATTGAGGGACGTGAGCTGCTGACGAAAAGATTGCGAACAGGAATTGATACATGTTATAAATATGATCAACTGTCCGATAGCAACGAGCAGTAGCAGGAGATGAACAATACGTGAGTTCTTCCAAATCACCCATCTATGCTCTGTGTGAGATGTGGGACAACAAACATGACCCGGACGCACGTGCGAATCATGAGATTTGTTGAGCAAGCCCCTATGGCAATGTCCGCTAATACCTAATGACGAACTGCTGTTCAACGACAAAGAAGACAAAAAGTTTGTCATACCGTTGTACAGGTGATCATCGCTGGCCAAACAGATAAGTAATAGAAAGCAATGGTAATGTAGAATAAGAACTAACGTTGACAAGCGACATTGCTCGACAGGTGACTCATCCCAAGCGCACTGCATGTAAGAATGTTCGAGCTCTCTACTTCATCATCCCCCCATGACACTCACAGCAAAAGGAGAAGACCCAGAAGGCCTATCCTTCCAGCCAGATATGGTATCTCAAATGTAAGCATCATGAATGAGAATCTATATTACAGTGAGGACACGTGTGCTTACAAGTGGCCAGCGAAATGGTAGACGTCCACGTATAACGGCGTATTCCACACCAAAGGACCGCAAGTATTCCCACCTAAACAAGTTACGACACTGTCAACCCAGACATACCGAGGAGAAAAGGCATACCCAAACACGCCCAGCAATAAAAATGTCACATTTGCATAGGCATCATCGAGTTGAGATTCTACCGTCGGGTTTTGCCACCAGTGAACCATCGTTTGAGCAATTGACCAATGCTACTCGAGCAGTAGGATTCAATCAAGCATAGAGACGGATGTCAGCTACTAGTTCGAACACCTTTCTCCGGGCTAAAAATGCACAGTTTATCATCGAATTGAGAGGTGGCAGGGCTAGGGCTATCAATGCCTGCTAGGGATGATTACGCGTCGGCTATGTTTCCGTTTGGGCATCACGAGGTCTGACTCAATTACTTACGGCATTGGGACACACGAGTCCTCTTTCAACAAGATCAAGGCATCAAGCTGTTCACGGTGTTGCTAGGGCCCAGGCTTTCATTGTCAGTGTGCTGGCCACCCTTAGGCCCGGATCCGAAGGACAATTTCCCTCCGCGATGGGATGAGAATTCAGGACCTGGTTGTTCTACGGGTACGTTGTGGTTCCGCCGATTGACAGGTGCTTGCCGCCCAAAACTAGCTGAAAACTTTGTATGCCATCTTGGTCCATCTCGGGCTCTAGGCGAGTATCTGACTAATTTCCCGACTCGACTCGGAATTACAACATATTGGGCTGAAACGAATCCGAGAGTCGGTCGAGGCGATGATGATGTCACATGATGGCGGCACAATAAACGGCCCGGGGTGGACCCCTGGACAGGTTGACTTCGCCTTCAGTTTCATGAACGGCTATCATGACTTCTGTCTTTGTATATGCAATGTAAGACATTTTATGCGGCAGGATGTGGCCGGTGGGGTGACAATCTGTCTTGGCGTATGGCAAGGGTCCTGGCGCAGTGGCTGGTAGCTCAGCCCTACTGTAGGTCGTCGATGACGGCGCTATTGTCGTAGCTCGGCTTGAGAGATGGCCTACTACTCAGTTTGCTCCTTCTCCAATTTTATGCGGCTGTGCCAGACTACCTGCATCGACTGCATCGATTGTCACACCGCGTCTATGCCCGTGTGATTTCCGTGGAACGGTATCTGATAACACTCGGACGTAGCGTCTCTGGTGATTCTCCCCCCGTCGATGAGGAAAACCAGGTGAGTATGTTCAGCTGCCTGAATTCCATTTTCCGATATGTTTATTTTTCTCGTGTGTTCGGGTATTGTACCCCAAGGGTACGATGACCCAGGTGCTCGACCATCATCATGACCATCATTTGAAAAGTTTCACTTGTGTGCCAGAGTGTACTCTTTCCGTAGGCATCATTGCATTGAACCACTGAGATCAAGGTTATCACCGCCGGAGATGACCTTATTGTTGGTTCGTACACTTTAGGTGCCAAGACTGATTGTGCAGAGCCACAACGCGTGCGCCCATCGGCAGAACAAAGGTTCGAGTAACAGGAAGACGAGCTCCGCGCTCAATGCACAGTACAATTGAGGCGCTGACAGGACCGGAAATGGTGTATTAGTTACCTCGTACTAAACTGGGATGAGTCTTGTGCATGCATGATGGGGGTGTATCGCAACAATATCATTGCAGCTACTACCCGTACAAGCTTATGATGGTGGCTTGAAGATGTGTGAAGCTAAAATAAAAAAGCAAAGAGGAATAAAACAAACAGATAGCGTTTTGCCAACGTAAACTTCCGATACCACTTTCGTGCAGACGCAATAGTATAAACTAGTTACATACTATCCATCAACCAATCATGCGTGGAAGATCAGAAGTAATCCAGGCGGATATTGGGTTGAAACAATTGGGCAAGGTGGGTGCATGAAGTAACTACAACAACTGACCATATAGTACCTTCCGTATAATGGCAAAACATGCTCACATTTGAAGCTCCATTGGGTCAGACCCGGCCACCTCTATAAGCACTACTCCGTGTCACGGCGCCACAGGCTCCGCAATAGTTGAGGGCCATCCCAGCGCCAGTCGTGTTCCATCTCGATCACCCAGCGAAGGCGATTGTCAGTGCTTGGCCTCTGGAAAGCGTGTTGTTGCAGTGACAAAGAAAGTGAATCAAATCATGAAAAAGATAGTTTGGTCAGATGCACCGATTCAAGACATGATACTGACTATAATGCGGGATACACTCTGGATGGCAATTTTCCCATTGGCTCCACCAATGGCAAGCAGTTGATCGTCCGGAGAGAATGTGATTGAAAGTACTCCGGAAGGATGCTGGATGACAGCAAGTTGGGAGTGTGTTGATAGGTCCCAAAACGTGACAGCATGCCTTGTGGAGCATGCGATGAATTCGCCATGGCGTAGCAGGGTAATGTTTGAGAACTCGTCAGTATGTGAGACTGACCATTCTGAAACGCTTACGCCAGTTGACGTGTCTGTTTCCTTGATTTTACCACCGGATAGAGCAAAGAGATAGTCGTCAAGCCAGAGAAGACCGGTGTTGTGCCATTGGATTACTCCCACGGGGATTTCTGTGAGCGAGTAACCACTATTGCTATCCCAGACTCGAATGGAATCGGGAGTGGCCGTAGCGATTCGATCTCCTCGTGGCGAGTATTTCACTGCTGTTACCAACCCCTCGTGCTCGAGCGGGCCAACAACTTTTTGGTGGGTGGTAGTGTCCCAGACAGTGGCCGTGCTATTACCCGATCCAGCGACGAGTCGAATCGAGTCGGGCGAGAAATCAACAGCGTTGATTCTGTTGTTTTCCTGGCATTCTAGGACTTGTTCATAGGTCTTTGCATCCCAGACAAACACTTTCCCCTCGAATGTCCCCCCTGCGATCCATCCTCCGTCGCTCGAGACAGCGAGACAAAAGACAAATCCCACATCCATTCTTGCCATTTCTTCCTCGTCCTCCACTCGCCACACGCTAACTCCAAGACTGTCGCCAGTCACAAGATGCTCTCCATCGGCTGAGAAGGTCGCTGCCCACACGATATCTCCTGCGTTGATTTCAATAGGTGCAGAAGGGTCTTGTGCCATTCTGAGCATCTATTCGACCCCAATTCGTGAGTACGCACCAGTCATCGTCGGCAATGTGCTCATCAGTGAAGGTGTAGAGCCTCAATGGAGTGAATAAACGAATAAGCTGTAGTATGTGTGCGTCACTGCTTTTTTTCCTTTTCCTTTTTCTTTTTTTTTCATTATCGTCCTATTTCAGGGTAGATGACTCTATGTAAGACGTAACGACACTAGGTAAGGGCTCCCAAGCCCTAGCCGCATCCCTAACTCCGCGAATGCCCCAGTTCACTGCATTTTGTCTTGTACGAGCTGCCCATGCTTGGTATAGACATGCTCCATCACCTTGTGTTTTTCATATCTTTATGCCATTCTGAAGAAGTGAGTGAAAACATGGATCTTGCCTGCGATCTTTCGATCTGGTAAATCTTTGCCTGCGCTGTGACATGCTGTACTGGGCACGAGATTGGGAGTCCACTTCGTGGTGACCCCACTCAGCCACTCACGAACCATGTCGAACCCACTATGCACCATGATCAATTGTGACATGGGGAAGGTACGATACATCTATACATCGTGGTATTCGATTAATTTATGGCTTGCCCATTCATCTAGGGTTTTTCTCTGTACACGATGGTGCGAGGCGACCGAATACTGATGTACCTTATGTGTGATGTGCGTATACAGGGAGACGATAAGGGGTCGTGAGGGCCACTTAGTTTTCCAACGTTTTCTGTGGGTTCCACGCGTCGTAAGGCTGAGTGCAGATCATACTATGGCACCGTTTCGGTCGTAATCCATACCTTGACCATTTTCAGAGATTTTTCAGTCATGAACAGGACCGTAGCGCTGGCAGACGCCAACAGCACTCACCCCTCCCTGTCCAACTTGCAAGGTTTTGGGAGACGCGAGATGGCGGTCGAATCGGTGAGAGTGACCTGATCCGTCTGGTGGATGACGCGTCGATATCGTTTGCCAGGACGAACTCGCATTCTGCTTTATCTACCAGGTCAGCGCTTTGGACGGTTTCCTGGCGCTATGGTCTTTTCCCTCAGTCACGTCCGCTCTCTGTTTTCGGAAATGCTGGTCGACTCTTCCTGCTTCGTTCACTTCTAGATCTAGCCGCACAGTACCATATACGATCAGAGCATACACAACATCGACTTAGTCTGTGCAGTCGTCGGCATGACCAAGGTATTCGATGGCAGTGCGATCCAACCTGATATGGGCATCGCATTCATCATTCTCACTGGTACTGCGCAGCAGAAAGCTGCAAAGGGGCTGGGTGCGCAGTTCATTGCGGGTAACAAATTTCCTTACGGCCGCATTTATGCCTGTTGTCCTGCACATTGGTGATGAGAAGTAGAGCACAGCGATTTGTGAACCTCGATCATCAGTACGACCAAAGAAGGTTGCTGATTACAAAGTACGCCAGTGACGGGTCGAGTGCACCTCTTTACACTGACTTGTTCTGGTGTTTTCATGTGGCACGAACAATAGGAAGCGCGATCCCACTCCACCCGGGGTGGTTCGATAACGGGTCAGTTTCTTCTCTCCGCAGAAGGATCATTTTCACGTCGCTGATGCGCAATAGTGTCTCCGCCCCATCACATAAAGTCCAAAACCTACTTGACTCACATGTTGTGACAATCGTGAGTGGCAAACGGTCGCCCACCTGTCAGAATGTGTGCGAGGTATCGATCTGTTGTCACTCAGATACGCCCGTAAGTGCTGTTGATCGCCATCCCATGCACCATGCTTAACGTCTATGCGCTATATTTCAGGGTGCAGTCGAGATTGCACAGACATTCAAGGCCCTGGTTGATGCCAGCAAAGAGGAGGCTGGGTACGTTTCAACGCTGCGTGTCGAGCTGTCTACATCTCATGGACATGCACGGCGACAAAAGTGGAGAATTCAATGTCACCCTACCTACCCATGTTTCCAACCATCATGTCATCTATGTGGAACACGCGACGTTGCTCACTGGCGTTGATAAGAGGCAGAAAAAGTGAGTTCCTACCGCGGTTGCATTGCCATGAATAGTGAACGTCGCGCCCTGACACTTGCGCGACGTTAAGGTAATGACCTTCACATGCATTGTCGGGGATCCGTGAATGGAGATGGGTCTGGACGACGAGGTGCCGTTGTGTCTCAGTTCGAATGCTGTAGGTCAATGAGTATCCACTTGTTTTCGTGTTTATGCCGCCGAACGTCATGCAGACATAATGAGTATAATTTGTTACATACTGTATATCAACTAATCATCCATGGACGATTAAAAGTGATCCAGGCGGACATCGAGGTGGACAAATTGGGCGTGATGGGTGCACAAAGCAACTACAACAACTGATCATGCAGCATGTTCTGTGCAATGAAAAACATGCTCACACTTAAAGCTCCATTGGGTCAGATCTCGCAACTAGCCACTTTTATAGACGCTACTGTGTCACTGCGCCACAGGCTTCGCAATAGTTGAGGGTCATCCCGGCGCCAGTCGTGACCTATCTCGACCACCCAGCGGAGGCGATTTCGGATTTCTGGCTTCTAGACGGAGTGAAGAACAATGACCAGATATGTCGTGATTGGGAAACATGATGCTTACTGTGATATGGGGTACACTGTCAATGGTCATTTTCCCACTCCGTTCGCCAATAGCGAGAAGTCGGTCATCTGGTGAGAACGCAATTGACACTACAGGAGAAGGATGCTGTATGACAGCGAGCTGGGAACATGTCGATGGATCCCAAAATGTGGTGCTATGCTCTGTAGAGCATGCGATAAACTCGTCATGGCGCAGCAGGGCAATGCTTGAGAACCGGTCGGTATGTGAAACTGACCATTCTGAGACAGTAAAGCCAGTAGATGCGTCAATTTCATTAATTTTACTGTCAGATAGAGCAAAAAGATGGTCTTCGAGCCAGAGAAGACCGGTGTTGTACCATGGGGCTACTCCCATAGGGATTTCTGCAAGCGAGTGGCCGCTACTGCTATCCCAAACTCGAATGGATTTGGGAGTTGCTGTGGCGATTCGATCTCCTTCCGGCGAATATTTTGCTGCTATTACCCAGCCCTCGTGCTCGAGTGGGCCGACAACTTTTTGGCAAGTTGTGATGTCCCAAACAGTAGCTGTGTCATTTCCCGATCCGGCAACGACTCGTGTCGAGTCGGGCGAGAAATCAATTGAGTCGATGATTCCGTCGCTCTCCTGGCATTCAAGGACTTGTTCATACGTCTTTGCATCCCAGACGAACACTTTCCCCTCCAATATCCCCGCTGCGATCCATCTACTGTCCTTCGAGACAGCGAGAGAGTAGACATCCCCCACTTCCATTCTTGCCATTTCTTCCTTGTCCTTCACTCGCCACACACTAACTCCAAGACGGTCCCCACTCACAAGATGTTCACCATTGGCTGAGAAGGTCACAGCCCACACAGAAGCATCCCATTCGGCGTTGATTTCAATGGGTGCAGGAGGATCTTGTACCATTCTCAGCATCTACTCGACCCCAGTTCGTGAGTACGCACCAGTCATCGTCGGCGATGAGCTCATCGTTGAAGGTGCAGAAGCTCGATGGAGTGAATCAACGAACAAGATGTAGTACGTGTGCTACACTGCATTCTGTCTCATAAGCCGCCCATGCCTGATATAGACATGCACCATCACCTTGTGTTTTTCATATCTTATGCCCTGCCGAACAGGTGAGTGAAAACATGGATCTGGCTTGTGATCTTCTGATATGGCTAGTCCTTTCCTGCACTATGACATGCTGCACCTCAATGTCGGTCCATCTGCTCGGCGAGCCCTACCCTCAAGGAGTCTAGCTTACTTACGCACTACGTCCCGTTTCCGCCCGCCACCCCGCTTCATTTTACAATTTACACGGTGAGATAGCTCTAGCAATGACCCTCACTTGCAGCGTCGGGAACCCGTAATTGAATCCGAGGTTCAGATTGGTCTGGATAATGACACGCCGTTGCTTCTTCGGCTCGAGTGCTGTAGGCCAATGATGGAGCATTGCGTTTGTTTTCCGTGCGCATGCTGGCAAAAAATGCCAGTAAGAAGGAAAGGTTGGTCAGCTACCTCAGCTATTCAGTTGCTCATGAGTGCCTTTGACGCGCGCCGGTTCAGGTGGCCATACAGGTTATTAGTAACATGTGCATCGCAGGGGCCATTGCCAACAGCACTAGCTATAAGGCAGTCGCGTTGAATTAACGTGGTAACCAAGAAACTACTAGTCCCACGAAGGTGTTGAGAGGGGTTGGTGATCGCGTCAAAGCTCAGAGAGATGATTATGGTACAGGAAGCCTGCAGTTGTGCTGGGACGATAAACATTACGCTCAATACACAGTACTTAACTGGGATGGGTCTTGTGCGTGCTCCAAGGATATATTGCAACAATGATATTGTGGTTACTATCCATACAAATGCGTGCATAGCCGAAAAAGAAGAGCCAAGACGAGTAGAATGAATATGATCATGTCATGCCAATGCAAACGTTCAATACTGCCTTTGTGCAGATAATATGTTAGGTACATCAGCCCATCATAGCATACTCATACGTGAATGATAACAAGTTGTCTAAGGTGGACACCGGGGCAGATGAGTTGGGTGAGATGGATGCGCAAGGCAACTACAACAATCAACAATGGTAGCACTTTCTGTGCGATGGTAAATGTGCTCACATTTGAAACTCCATTGGGTCAGACCTCGCAACAGACCACTTCTATAGGCACCACTCCTTGTCACGGCGCCACAGGCTTCGCAATGGTTGAGGGTCGTCCCATCGCCAGTCATGTTCCATCCCGATCACCAAGCGAAGGCGATTGTCAACTTCTGGCTCCTAGAGAGCGTGTTGTTGAAGCAACGAATGATTTGGACCATCAGAAAAATAGTTCAGATCCACCATGATTCAGATACATGATACTGACTGTAACGCGGGATACGTTCTCGATGACGATTTTTCCCATCATATCCACCAATGGCGAGCAGTTGGTCGTCCGAAGAGAATGTAATTGAAAGTACTTCAAAGGGATGGTGGATGACAGCAAGCTGGGAACGTGTTGATAGGTCCCAAAACATGACAGCATGCCTTGTGGAGCACGCAATGAATTCGCCATGTTGTGGAAGAGCAATAGCAAGAAGGAGCTAACACTTGAAACTGGCCATTCTGAGAGAATTAAGCCAGTGGATGCTTCAATTTCTTTGATTTTACCATAAGAGGTGGTAAAGAGGCAGTCGTCGAGCCAGAAGAGGCCTTTCTTGAACCAGGTAAACATTCCCACGGGGATGTCTACGAGCAAGTGGCCATCGCTGCTGCCCCAGACTCGAGTAGAATAAGGAGTAGCTGTCGCAATTTGATCTCCTTGTGGTGAGTATTTCACTACATCTACCCAACTCCCATCATGTTCGAGTCGATCAAGGAGTTGGCGAGTTGCGATATCCCAAATGGTGGCTGCGCCATTATTCGGTCCAACGGCTAGCCGAGTCGGGTCGGGCGAGAAATCGACCCCACAGACTGGGTGGCTCCTGAGTTCGAAGACTCGTTTGTGCGTGTTTGCATCCCATGAAAGCGAGTTCGATCCCGCTGCAATCCGTCTACCGTTCCTTGAGACAGCAACACACAGGATAGTTCCCACCTTCATTTTCGCTGTTTTCTCCCAATCTTTCACACGCCACACACAGACCCCATGATGGTTGCTGCTTAGAAGATGCTCGCTATTAGCTGAGAATGTTACCGCCCATACTTTACTTGCAGCATCGATTTCAATTAGCGCAAAATGGCCTTGTGCCGCTCCTAGCATCTACTCGACCCGAGTTCATTTCGTACGCACCAGTCATTGTCGGTGATGTGCTCATCAGTGAAGGTGTAGAAGCTCGATGGAGCGAATCAATGGATCAGCTGCGATACTTGCCTCTTCGTTCTGTTTTATCATATACCTGCCTCCCATGCTTGATATAGATCAGTGCGCTCACACTCCATCATCTCGTGTTTCCGAGAACACAAATCTAACCTGTGATCTTCCAATCCACGAACCCTTATCCAATCTAGGGCATGCCATACTTCAATGTCGGTCTGTCTGCTCGACAAGCCCAACTTTCGAGGAGCCCTACTTGTGCACCATGTCACTCTTTTCTCTATACCTTATAGGATGATAATGTTTGCTAGATTTTGACCTTTGACAGTCAAGGCATCTCCTTCTGTCCGAATCATTATTCGTTGCCATTTGGTGCCTCGTATCTTGCCAATACCTTACGGTCAAACGCAAGCGAGACCGCTATGCTCCGAGTCTTTGGGCTAACATGAAACCTGTCCTGTCGAAATATGTCGGTGTCCTCGCATCCCTCTTCAAGTCACCCATTGAAGGATCATTTCCGATGCCATGCCCACAAGAACCAACGAGCTGTGTTCACATCTGGCTTCAAGAAGTACATGACGGCTGTCCGAGCGATTTGAGAGCACACGTCTCAGCTGGTGTGGTTCCGATACCTCTATGTGACGTTCTCGAGATATATATGGGTCAACGAGTGGACTGAAGTCGTGTAGCAACAAAATGTACTCGCAGAGCAAATCAACGTACGACCGAAACATGTGTTTGCTTGTTTGGCCGGCCCCTGTTGATTAAACGTTCTATCATCTTCCAGAACTCTGAACTCAATGCCATCGTCAACACCCCCCAAGGCGATGTATGTTTCATGGGCCCAGCTGAACTTTTTGGTACGCGTCCGTGATGGAGCCGTGTGGAAAAATCTGGTATGGAAGAGCAATGTTGTGCTCGGCTGTGAAGAGGCTGACACTACTTACAGTGCAAATCACTCTGTTGAATCCATCGCGGCAGGGTGAAGGAGCGGACATGGGCCGTGGCTAACCTGACCCATGGTGCACTGTGCTTGCAGAGATTGCATTATGACAGCTTGAACGCGTTGGTACTGCCCTCAACATGAATTCAGAGGCAGGGAACCGCCAGCATGAGGCTGTACGATGCAGATGTCGTGGATGTGACATGAACGGCATTATGCATCGTGCGGACATCGTGCACCACCACGCTAGTGTGTTATGAGGCCTACTGCCTACTTGCGCTTGGCAGGACTGTTACACATGTGGGATGGCGTCCAAAGCATTTGCCTGATTTTATGTCATATATGATATTCCATCAGAGACACTCGGAAGGCGGTGCATGATTGACCGCGGTCGACCAGTCCAGGTCGATGCAAGGTTGTCAGGATAGTTATAGATGCTCTGCTGTTTTGTCAGTGGTCATGCATCCACAGCCTGGTAGAACCATGGGCGGAACCGAGCATGGAAGCGAACAGAGCACCATGATGACCAGTGAATCCATGACAGGAGAGGATCATCGGCATGCGGCCGTTCAAGGTGCCCATCTCCGTCCGTTCAACGGTACTTACCTGAACAAACAAGTTCACGTGGAATGTATGGCACGTTAAACGTCTCGGAGAGAATAAGGATGCTATAGTCGCCTGCGGCACCTCGAGGGGCTGGACTTGCAGTTTTCACTCCACATGAAAAAGTCCGGGCACAGATGCCAGAGTGACATAATGCAGCGTAACGGAAATTGATCTGGAGAGCCGGCATGGATACCTTCAGTGGGTACATGATAGCACGTTTGAACGACACGGGTTTCAGTTGAAAAAGAATATGAGTTAGTGAATATTGTGTGATTAGACAGGTCGGTGCTCAAGAAGGAGAAGACATTCGCAACTGGGTGGGACGAGACGAGCCCGCTGATGAACTAGCGTTTGCTCTTTCGCTGCAAGCTGGTGGGGCCCCGTGTAATAAAGAGAACTACACCAGAGCACGAGAGGTGAAGACGAATGATGCGGAAGACGAAGAGGTGCAATCAACGCAAATGTACTGACCTATGACAGCGAAATCATGACACATTTGAGCATCCCCGGTAGACATTTCAAGAAGTGCAATCGCTGCTGCATTAATTCAGTGCCAACATTGGCAATATCTCAAATCGGAAGTAACACATGGTAAAAACGGAGTCAGAAGAACAAAGGTGTAGAGTGATTGATACGTGCTGTGCAGTGACTACCAGAATGGGCATTGGGACCTGTGTGTGAAGATGCATTCAATCAGGCAAATAGCTCAACGCATCCAGCCATCAACCCCAGCCTCCAACCTGAATCAGGAATCAGATCTGGTGATGGGTTAAAATAAAAACACTGGATGCGCAAAATGATAATGATATATAAAGAGCGAGGGAGGAAGGCCGTACCACCCTTTGAAATGAAATTCATAATTCCTACCTACGTGGCTCTTCTTGCTTATCTGGCAACCACCCTTGCTCTACCCGTGAAGGAAAATGGCATCCCAATATGCAATCCGAATCGTAGAACCATGTCTGACGCACTATCAGGGGCATATGCAGAGCTAACAGAGCCGCGAACCAACGAATCACGGGGGCGCGTCGGTGAAACAATTTTTTGACGTGGCACGGAGTTGAGCACAGTCACTGAAAAAGCGCAGTCACTTTCAATCCACCACAACATGCAGATCAACTTACATAGCTGATCAGTCAAAGTCGTATAGTGGGTGGCAGTTGGTTGAAGCTACAAATAGTGAATAAGTTAACCGTGAACAAAGACAGCCTTGATGGCATGTAATGGATGTGTATTCCACCACGTGAAAGTCGTTAGAACAACGATGTATCGTGCTCGAAGACCTAGTTTTGCCGCAGAGAAGCATAAGTATCAATAAGCATGTTGAGTCCCTGTAGGATGGACGGGAAATACAGTTCACGTCAAACGTGCAGAGGTTGGCTTGAACGCGTCTACGTGTCCGAGAACTTCAGTCTCTAGGCTGTAAGACATCGTCCAAATGTCATAACGTGGATTGCACCAGTGGCATTGGGTCATAAGGCCACATGAATTTCAGATAGGCTGCCACACATTAGTGGTATTCACGTAGGCTATTATGGTGCTATGTTGGGGCTATTATGGCACTATGCCGGGGCTATTATGGCACTCTGTCCAGGCTACTAGATGAGTATGAGGTCATGTTTTTCGACTAGTTATTACATAGCAGTGGTGTTCTAAATTTGGGTTCGGGCTGAATCTAGTCAAAATGTATGAAGTCCAGTATATCAACTTGCACTGTGAGCAATAAATAATAGAACATGTTTCAATGATGAATACAGGATGTAAAGCAGCAGCAGTGGGAGCCTGCCAATTCACCCTCCTGCCCTCCATCATGCCTCATGTATCCCAGTGACAAAAGGCACTATTACAAATCAACCAGTTAAAAGCCGGCATATTTTAGAACTCCGCTAGGTGTGACATTTGTCACTGGGATACACAGGGCATGGTGGAGGGCAGGAGGGTGGGTTGGAAGGCTCCCACTACTGCTGCTTTACATCCTGTATTCATCATTGAAACATGTTCTATTATTTATTGCTCACAGTGCAAGTTGATATACTGGACTTCATACATTTTGACTAGATTCAGCCCGAACCCAAATTTAGAACACTGCTGCTATGTAATAACTAGTCGAAAAACATGACCTCATACTCATCTAGTAGCCTGGACAGAGCACCATAATAGCCCTGGCATAGTGCCATAATAGCCCCAACATAGTGCCATAATAGCCTATGTGAATACCACTATTAGTTCATGTATGCACACATGATGACAGTAACCCACCAAAGTATATTAATCAGTATCATGAAATGTCAGTGCAACACGTAGAACATACTACGCCACCTGTATTCGTGTTACATAACGCTGTTGTCAAACAGTAGTCACTGATCACACAGCCGAGTTTGTAGGGACGAAAACGTATACAAGTGCTATGAACGAATGCAACGAGAAATGTAGACATGTCCGGAAACACCAATTTATTTGACTCGTCCCAAGGAATTTTATCCACTAGGATCAAGCGCCAGCAGTACTACGTAACTGTAAATGAGTAACGGTTTGTCAGTTTCAGTTCCGCGAGCGATACTCACACATGCAAAATGACATCGGCTATGCGTGGCCATCAAATTATTATGCCTACAAGCCCACGAGATCATACCACCTATTCATAGCCTCGTACTGCTCTCCACTACAAACATACTGGTCTCGCCTAGCAATGTCGTAAACTCGTCGCGTAAACTCTAGTCATCGCTGCATATAAAAGGAGCTGGAAGAAAACGTTAAGCCCACCACCCACCAGGATGAAACTTCCACCCTCTGTATACTTGACCCTTTTCGTATGTCTGGCTACCGTCCTTGCTTTACCCGTGAATGAAAAAGGTATGGTAGGCATAATCAGAATCGTAGGGACATATCTGACGCATTGTCAGGCGCATATGCCAGGTTGGCAGACTCAAATTCTGTGGGTACCGGCAACTCGCCCATATTTAAGCGACATAGCTCAGATTAGACGTGGAAACTGAGGTACGATAATTGTTTTATCCAATGTAGCGTGCAAATAAACTTACAGCGACGGGAAATCCACTGCACCACCAGCTCGAGCCGGTCAATGTAATAAAGCTATGAGCGGATAATTTGAGTAGACCCATGGACCTATACAATAATTATTTTTAAATATGCGGGCGTATTCTTGGAGTGTTCTACCCTGGCACTAGAGCCGCTGAAAACCTGTTATAATAAGTTATAATATTTGGTCTATTTGTTCTGATAAACGTTCATCGTTGAAAATGACAGTGAGTTGATGGTCAATGCGGTATTAGAAATATAGAACTGAAATAAGTTAACTCGCATGTGCCTGCGTCATTGAACATCGATGCATGTAGCGCTTTATGCTGCGTGGTCAACACTGGTTACAACTAGAGTGACCAATGTTTGAAGCTGAGTCGAGGAACAATAATTATATATCGTTTTTGGTCTTGAAATCCAACCTTCAAGTTTTCGGATGAGTCTCAGCGGCAAGCGAAACGAAAAGTATCCGCGTCCGAGCTATGAAGAGAGTATTCGGATATTATGTGGAGTTTTCTATATCCATTCATCTTGCTCCAAAGTGCCTTACAAATATTTACTGTGGCGTTAAAATGGGTGTAAAAGAATGGACCCACAAATTTGACATGTCTCGTATAATTCCTCGATCAGCCCATACTCTACAGTTGAAAGCGCAACTGGATTCTGGTCAAAGAAGATCAGAGACAATACACGCTGACTCAATCACAACAGCTCACCCTCGCGCTCGTGTACCTCTTCTTCCAATGGCGTGTATTTTCGGTGTTGACTACTGACAGCGGGCACAGGATCACCATGATAAGCATGAGTAGTTACGATAACGGAGTCCCCATGTTTGGGGTGGGGCCTGAGAATACCCAGTACCTTCTTGCAGGGACGCCGCAAGAATAGCGTTGACATGATCGGCATTACCGAGAAGTGATGTGTGATGGCATCCGGACGACGGGAATACCTTGTATTGTAATACGGAATACCTAAAAGAGAGTGGCGGAGATTGGCAGGTCAACCCAAGCCACAACCCTCGGGGATACACGTCCGGGTACTTAGTCGGTTGATAGCTTACCTGTTCCATCTTCACTTTATGCTATCTGTGATCCATGTCGCCTTGCCTCTCATCCAGGGGTGGGCCCTGGGAATGCGCGCCTTCGAGTCCCTGTCTCCGTTGCAACGTCAAATGCTGGTGCAGCCCCAACGTGCCCGTCGAACTCTCCGCCAGGTCATCTTGTTTCTTATCCCAGGCGTGAATATCAATCTGACTCGACAAAAGGACGCTATGATCCAAGCATGTTTGGATCGTATCACTGTCAAGCGGAGCAAGGGAGACAAGGGAGCAAGAGAGCGAACCATGAATGACTAGTGAATGGTCGTTTTCATTCGCCTCATCTTCCTAGTTGGCCACGTAGGAGGAAAAACAAGACAGTTTCACTGAATCTTGATATGAAGACTCGGCTGACCAAACAGGTCTTTCTGGCTCCCTGTCAAATTCTCAATGTCATCAACATTTGATCAGCCAAGGTGATTGCAGACGGTGTCGAGGGAGAAAATGGATCGAGTGCACACCGGCAAAATCACCCGACGGATTCGCTATCAGCAGGGAAGAAAGAATGGGTATGGTCTGAGAACAGCCAGACAAGAGCCTAGTAGAAGTTATTCTTGCATTCTCGGTCGTTCGGAGTCCAACCAACTCTGGGATGCAGCTGTTTCACAGCAGTGTACTGGCTGTCGGCCGTGGCCATTCTTTTTGACCCATGATAGTGAAGAAGAAAAGGACTGGAATCGCTGACTGCTATTGGAAAAGTTACCGGACCTCGACTCCTCGGAGTCCTAAATTGCCACTTTTTGTTGCTCTCGATGACATCTCCCAGACATCGGAAGAAGAAAACGAGTTGTTTATTCGCCAACACGAGATATTTTCATCAAGCTTGAGGATGCCCCCACCGAGTCCAGGTTTTGCCAAGCTATCTCTTCCTCTTTGAATAGGGAGATCGTGCATTATCTGACGACTAATACTCTCACAAGACTTCGTCATTTCTTGTGCATTCTTCAAAACTAATGACATGCGCCTCGGACAGTCGTCTTTCGTTACCCACAGGACAATAGATTCATTGTACGAGCCACAACCTTGCAGAGCTTTCTCAACAGCACCAGTTTTGAAAAAGAAAAGAAGTCTCTTCGGGGTCGCAAGGTGCGTACTATTACAAACTGTCTGTTCGATGTAGTACCTAATACCTTTTAAAGAGCCGAGCCAATATTCTTTAAAATCTGATAGTTCATATGTTAAACCTGCCCATCTCTTCGCTCTCCCATGCCGTCATTGTCTTACTGTCTTGATTCATACTCGGGACCAATGATAACTCTATCCCCGGCATTCCTCCCCGCCGTCCTCGTCATAAGTCACGATTGAAACTATCCGCCTCATCAGTTGACGTCAAACGGCCATACTGCATTGGGCCTACCATCTACGAGTCGGTGGCCGTATCTAGGTCGGAATAGGCCGAGCTAAAGATGCGCACGTCGACGTCAGGTGATAGTGTGTTGGTTCCAGGGTCCATCAGCTCGGTATATGCACCTGAAAGCGAGTCAGATGCGATCCCAAGGCTCGGTTCATGTAGTACAATACCTTCTTCCCCCAAGGGTAAACTGAGGACGGTTGCCAGACACGCAAGAAGAGTCAAGTATGCAGGGATTGTGAACTTCATATCAGGTGGGTGATGTTGTGCGTTGCCTTTTTCTTGTTCCTTTTTATACGATGATTGACGTGGTGCGCGTGCACAAGGCTTCTATTTGAACTGATCCAGTCATGGAGGCGGTGATCAAGAACACGGGCTAAGGATAGCACGAGCGGTGTTTCGGAACCTTTGCTTGGTTGGACTCACGCTCACACACGGTCCCATTCCAGTGCGTTACTACCGCGTTCCCAGATCACGCTACATCACTATTCTCCCAACTTCGCTTTTGCCCGCGCCCGACTTCCGGCTGGTCTGGTGTTTCACACAGCCTAGTAGTTTTTCACCTGTGTAGATGGTATCCTACAGGAGTAAGATCGGTCGTGTCTCACTGCGCACGTCGACAGATTGTGGACCACAGGTTGAATGCGCCTCATTTGACATCGGAAGGATCACATTTCAAATGGTGGATATACCAATCAAGGGTTGTAGGTCATGATTATGCCACGAATGAGGTAGTGCTAAGGGCACGTACTTATGGTGACCTTGACGGTTGGGTGAAACCATGACGCATGCAGTTCATTCAATTGAGTCTTTGTTTGGCAGTTTGATTTCATGCTATCGCAGGTCTCCAAATTTTCGAGTGCAGTTTCAATGTCCCTGGATGCAAACACTTGCGCGCAGGGTGTCATGTTCATGACACGGGGCACTTTGCTCGTCCTTGAACGTCCGTTCTATCTTTTCTCTCCGGCGCGGCGCCTTGATCGCCATCGTGCGCGCTCCGGAAAGCACCAAGGCACCCCAGTACACTTACCCTAAATATGATCTCTGAGGCAGACATCAAGTGCATCGATTCTCAGAAAAAAATTGGTGTTGTTGACTCTGGCAAGACCACCCTCACGGAGCGCATTCTCTTTTACACCGGTCCAACCCGTAAGATTCACGAGGTTCGTGTTACGCCCGTGCAATAAGTCTACTTCGTTTCTACAACATACATGGGTCTGTAGCCGGGATCCAGTCGGTGCCAAGATGGACAGTATGGAACTCGAACGCGAAAATAGCATCGCTATCCAGAGTGCCGCCACATTCTGTGACTGGCAAGCACCATCCTTCACTGGCGAAAAGCGAAAGTATGCCATCAATGTCATAAATACCCCAGGTCTGCGTTCCTTTCTAGACGACACGCACCCTCTTTGACACGAGAAACTGCACAGGGTACGTCGACTTTACTATAGAGATTGAGCATGTGTTGCATATGCTTGATGGTGCCATCTTGGTCTTGTGCGCTGCTTCTGGGGTTTAGAGTCAGACTACTACTGTTAATTGCCAAATGTGTCGCTATAACGTCCTTTATCAACAAAATGGATAGGTATGACCTGGTTTTGTTGATGTGGTATCAAGATTCTGAATATCGGGTGCTAGACGCGGGGCAAATTCCTGGAGAGTTATCGATCAAATCCGGTCCAAACTAAGATTTCTGCTGCTGCAATCCAGATTCTTATCTGCTTCAAAGACGAGCTTAATGGTGTCGTAGATTTGGTTCGTTGGAAGACAATCTACAACGAGGGTGAGAAGGTGTACTTTCATTTTATTACCTCCTTTCTCCTTTGAGCTTATGCTTGCCCCCGTTTAGAATCAAAGTTTCGAAATCGGATAGGATCACTGCCTCTGTTGTTGATCTTGCCAAGGAGAAGCATGCTGAGTTCGTTGAGCAACTCGCCGAAGTCGGCGATGGGATTGCCGACATGGTTCTTGGAGATGAAACACTCTTTGATTCTCAGATCACTGAAGCTATTCACCGCACGACAGTCGGTCTCAAGTTCTCTCCGGTGTTCCTTGTGTCTGCCATTAAAAGCACCGCAGTACAACGTGTGCTGGATGGTGTTTGTGCTTACCTTGCTAACCCCGCCGAGTCGGTCGTCACTGCCCATTACACGAGACTGCCACAAGGATCCCCTCCAGTCCCACTTGTCCCTGTTGCCGATGTACCTCTCGCCGCATTTGCCTTCAAATTACTAGAGGAAGGCGGTTTGGTCAGTTGACCTACATATGGATATATCAGGGAACTTTGAAGGAGTTCTTCATATTCAATGCTCGTATGGATAAAAAGGTCAATGTTCCTCGTATGGTTCGGATGCACAATAATGAGATGGAGATCGGTCCAGTTCATGCACTCCGCCGTTTTAGGACATCAACTCGTTTGGCCCTGGTGAAATTTGTGCAATTCTCGGCGTTGAGTGTTCGTTTGGTGATACTTTTACTGATGGTTCCTCGAGCTTCTCCATGGTACGTCTTGTGAAAGCAATGGATCAGGCTCACATGATTATGCAGACGTCTATGTTTGTGCCCGAACCAGTCATCTCATTAGCGATCAAGCCTCAAGGACAAGAAATTCCCAGCCTTTCTCGTGCTTTGAACTGATTTCAGAAGGAAGACCCGACGTCCTAGGCGCACATTGATCCCGAGAGCAAAGAAGTATATTCTTCCATATCCTCTATTCGAGCTTTCTCTCATCCGTGTTTCAGATTATCACCTCTAACCTAGGCAAACACCATTTGGAGATTTACATTGAATGAATGCATCGCGAGTATGGTGTTATTGTTTCGAGCGGTAAACCTTGTGTAGGCCTACTGTGAGACGATCACAGAGCGTGCCGAGTTCTACCATACGCATAAGAAACAGACGGGGGGCTGGTTAGTTTGCCCATGTTATCGAAAATGGGCAGGACAGGGAATTTGTAAACACCATCATGGGCGGCAATGTTCCACACAATTACATTCCCGCATGTGAAAAGGCGTGGCGCCGGTGGCGCTTCGTTGAGACTCACTGAGGACTGGAACGGGACGTTCACCTTTTACATCACATAGGGCTGGTTCGAAGTACTCGAAAACGGCATATTGTCTGGAAACCCGATCGTCGGTGAGCGGATGGTGCCTGACGACGGTTCGTACCACGCTGTCGATTCTTCTCAGCTAGTGCTCCACATTACGACCATTGCTGCCTTTCGGGAAATCAACTCAAAAATGAAGCCGATCATTTTGGAACCGATCATGACGGTCGAAATCATTTGCGCGGAGCTAGTTCCAAGCGGCGGTGATTGGAAACTTGAGCGCGCAACGGGGGACGGTTTTGGACAGCGGGATTTGAGACGAGGAGTTTACGTGTACGGCAAAGGTGCTGTTGAACGACATGTTTAGGTATTCAAGTCAATTCAGGGGGGTGACACAGAGCAATGGTGAGTTTAGCATGGAATACTAGGTGCGTGAGATCTTTTCGTCTGCGCGTCGCGTCGCGTGTGCTGAAGCGTTGCTTGTTTAGGGATGGGTAAGACACATTTGCCGACGCTGCCGCATGTTAAAAAGGAACTCGAGGAGGCATATAAAAGGAAGATGCCTCGGGCAAAAAAGTAGGACCGGACACTGAGGGTTCATGTTGCGGCGCACAGAAATATTTTATTTTCATCCGCTCACACTCACTCATATTACTATACACACGCGTTTATTATCTCGTGCACCTTATAGGTATAGGTCCACTGCTGGTGATAGGTCGAGGACATTGCAGTTGAATTCTGCAGGAACGAATCCATGGGAATCATTAATCTCCAGTGGTGCTCGCTCTGTCTTCCTGACATGTCCCTCGTCAGCAGCGTACGTAGGCCCCATCCTAACCTCCATGGCGCAAGACGGACACGATGTGGTCGGTGTGGGCTGGCAGAACCCAGTGCTAGGGAGACAGTCTATCTTGGGGTGTGGCGAGTCCCGGCGTGGTGGCTTGGTAGCCCAGCCATAGATCCTCGATGGCAGCGCTGGTGTCGTAACTCGGCTTGGGAGATGATTCACCACTCAGTTTGCTCCTACTAGTATGCGGTTGTGGACAACCCACATCGACCGCCGGACCGCGTCCGCATTCTTGTGCTTTTCATGAGAGGGTCTCAGATGACGCGACGCGGCGGGGCGGTTCCAATCAGGGTGCGAATATTACTCACTCGGCCACACGGCGCTCTATATGTGCCAATGGGGGAAGATGAGCATGATGCACTATAAATACTAGGCGCTATCCGTCTCGGATGCATCATCACAACCTGCCCTCTTGTCGATGAGGAACCCGGGAGTAGGTCAACTGCCTGAATTCCGTTTTCAGATATGTTTATTTTTCTCATGCATTCGGATATAGAACACCAGGGGTGATCATGACCCAGATGTTCGACCTGTTAGAATCCTCAGTAAGTCACTGAAGAACAATGAAACTAACTACAGTGCGATGTAGCATGCTTAGGTAAGCTACCATGTACGTATACGGAAATACTCCAACACGACCTGGATGTGAGGAGTCACAGTTGCGTGCAGGAGTACACTCGTTCTGTAGGCACATTGCATTGAAACATTCAAATCAAGGTTATCGCCGTCGGAGACGACTTCATATCCAAAAAGGTCACCTTGGACGCCAGACCAAATGCGCAGAGCCACAACAAGTGCTTCCATCAGCAGAACAAAGGTTCAAGTTCCAGGAAGATGAGCGCTACGCTCGATACACAATGCCATTGGGGTGCTGACAAGAATAGAAATGGCGTATTGGTTACTTCGTACTAAACTGGCTCTCGTGCATGGCCAACAAGAGTGTGTCGCAACAATGTCATCGTGGCTACTATCTATATAATCTCCGTAATGATAGTGGCTCGACAATTTGTGAAGCTAAAAAAATAAAAGCAAGGAGGAATGGAATAAACTGGTAATGTCTTGCTGAAGCGAACGTCTGATACCACCTTCGTACAGACATAATAGGTATAAACTTGTTACATACTGTACATCAACTAATCATGCATGGACGATAAGGAGTAATCCAGGTGGACATCAGAGTGGAAGAATTGGGCGTGATGGGTGCACAAAGCAACTACAACAACCGATCATGCAGCGCGTTCCGTGTAATGGAAAAACATGCTCACTTTAGAAGCTCCATTGGGTCAGACCTCGTGACCGGCCACTTTTATAGGCGTCACTGTGTCATTGCGCCACAGGCTTCACAATAGTCGAGGGTCATTCCAGCGCCAGTCGTGATCTATCTCGACCACCCAGCGGAGGCGATTTCTGATTTCTGGCTTCTAGACGGAGTGAAGAACAGTGACAAGGTTCCTCATGATTAGGAGAGATGATACTTACTGTGATATGGGGTACACTGTTAATGATCATTTTCCCATTCCGTTCACCAATAGCGAGAAGTCGATTGTCTGGTGAGAACGCAATTGACTGTATAATGCTAGGATACTGTATGACAGCGAGATGGGAGCATATAGATGAATCCCAAAATGTGACAGCATGTCTTGTGGAGCATGCGATGAACTTGCCACGGTGCAGCGGGGCAATGCTTGAGAACCCGTCGGTATGTGAAACTGGCCATTCTGAGATGGTTAAGCAGGTAGATACATTGATTTCCATAATTTCACCGCCAGATATAACAAAGAGATGGTCGCTAGGCCAGAGGAGACCCGAGTTGTTGTATGAAGTTACTCGCACAGGGATTTCTGCGAGTGAGTGGCCACTATCGCTATCCCAAACTCGAATGAAATTAAAAGCGGCCGTGGCGATGCGATCTCCTTGTGGCGAATATTTTGCTGCTATTACCAAGTCCCCGTGCTCGAGTGGGCCAACAATTTTTTGGCAAGTCGCGATGTCCCAGATGATGGCTGTTTGATTAAGCGATCCGGCGACGAGTCGAGTTGAGTCGGGCGAGAAATCAACAGCATGGATTCTGTCGCTTTCCTGGCATTCAAGGACTTGTTCATAGGTCTTTGCATCCCAAACGAAGACTTTCCCCTCTTCCATCCCTGCTGCGATCCACTCCCCGTCCTCCGAAACAGCGAGACAGTAGACTTCCCCCACTTCCATTCTCGCCATTTCTTTCTCGTCCCCCATTCGCCACACACTAACTCCAAGACTGTCACCACTCACAAGATGTTTGCCATTGGCTGAAAAGATTACCGCCCATACAGCATCTCCTGCGTTGATTTCAATGGGTCCAGAATGGTCTTGTATCTTTCTCAGCGTCTACTCGACCCCAGTTCGTGAGTACACACCAGTCATTGTCAGCGATGTGCTTATCAGTGAAGGTGTAGAAGCTCGATGGAGTGAATCAACAAACAAGATGTGATACGTGATCTTCACTGCATTTTGTCTTGTAGAAGCCCCCCATGCCTGATATAGACATGCTCCATCACCTCGTGTCCTTCATACCTTTATGCCTTTCTGAACGGGTCAGTGAAAACATGGATCTGGCCTGCGATCTTCCAATATATGAACCCTTGTCAACTCTACGACATGTCACACTTTAATGACGGTCCATCAGCTTGCCGAGCCCAACTTTCAAGGCATCCTTTGGACTCGGTTGATTCATGGGCATTGTATTTACCCTCACTTGTAGATTTTCATCTACTCGTCGAGTACATCATCAATTCATAAGAGTAAGATTCTTCTCTATTTTTCAACAGGCAGTTACTATTCCACAAATGTAGCAATGTGAGACCATATTGTGTTGTGTTGTGATCCCTCGTGTTGGAATATTTGGCTAATGGGAGGGATGTTGGCGTGAATCTGCATTGCATGCGTTAGTTGTGTACCTTTGTATTGGGTGATCGCATTCCAACTACATTGTCCCGGAACCCGATCATCAGTGCCCAGCTGGTGCTCGAGGATGGTTCGTACCACGTTATCAATTCTTCTGAGCTGATGTTCTGCATCACGACCATTCCCACCTTTCAGGAAATCTATGCGAAAACAAAGCCAATAATTTTGAAACCGATCATGATGGTTGTGGTCATTTCGCCGAGCGAGTTCCAGGCGGTGGTTGTTTCGTCGCCCTAAACCCAACACTCGAGCGCAACGGACTGCATCCTCGACTGTAGCTTTCAAATTTCCGAATATGCATCGTGTCATAGATTTCCTGAAAGGAAGCCTTGACAATAGAAAGTAGTGGCCAAGTGATGTGCATCATTACAAGAGGCTCGACAACGTAATCTAGTACCCTTTGAGTCGGAAAATTTTGGGAATCACTTCCTTCCTGAGAAATGATATATTTGATGAAATCTACAAGAGCAATTATTGATTACAAAAAACTCACCGAGAAAAAGATGCTGGCTTAGATTTGGCCAGATTTGGCCATATCTAAGAAAAGCTGCCCCTATTAATTAAACGCTTTAACATGTTCCAGAATGTACTCAATTGCATTGCCTCCACCTCCAAGGTGATTTATGGTTCACGGGTCCAGCTGAGCTTTTGGCTATACGCCCACGATGGTGCTATGTGGGTGTCTGGTATAGAAGGGGAATGTTGAGCTCGGCTGTAAAGAGGTTGACACTACTTACAGTGCTGATCACTCTGCTAAATCTGTTGGGGCGAAGCAGGGGAATGGACTGTGGTGACTGTAGCCCATAGTATACCGAGTTGGTAGAGATTGCATTATGACAGCTTGAACGCGCAGACACTGTCCTCGACATGAATTCAGATGCAGGAAACCACCAGTGTGAGGCTGTACGATGCAGACATCTTGGGCGGGACATGGATGACACCATGCCCTGTGCAGATAATATGCACCCCCACGCTAGCGTGTTGTGAGGCCTGCTTCCTGTTTACACTTAGCAGAAGTAGTCCATTCGTGGCACGGCGTTCAAAGCATTTGCCTGTCCTTATATCATATATGGTATTCCGTCAGAGACACTCGGAAGGCGGTGCATGATTGACTGCGGTTGACCAGCCTAGGTTGATATCAAGGTTGTCAGGACGGATATAGACACTCCGCCGCTCTGTCGGTGGTCATCCATCCACAGCCTGGCAGAAACATGGGCGGAACTGAGCGTGGAAGCAAACAGAACACCGTGACGACAAGCGAGTCCATGACAGGGGGATCATCAGCATGTGGCCATTCAAGGTGCCCGTCTTCGTCCGTTCAACGATACCCGAACAAACAAGGTTTGTACGACGAGTCAAACCCCTCGCGGAGAATAGGGGTGCTACAGTCGCCCGCGGCACCTCGAGGGGCCGGACTTGCAGTCTTCGCTTGACATGAAAAAGACCGGGCACAGATGCCGTGATGAGGCAATGCGGCGTAATAGAATTTGATCCGGGGAGCTGGCATGGATACCTTGCTTTGGGTACGTGATAGCACGTTTGAACTACACGAATTTCAGTTGAAAAAGAATATGGATTAGTGAATATTGCGCGATTGGGTAAACCGGTACTCAAAAAGGGGGAGGAACCCGAGTGAATTCGCGGCTGGGTGTGATGAGACGAACCCGCTGATGAACTAGTGTTTGTTCTTTCGCATCCACAAGCAGGTAGAGCCCCCGCGTAATGAAGTGAACCACATAGGAGCATGAAAAGTGAAGACGAATGATGAGAAAAACGAAGAGGCGCAATAAACGCAAATGTACTGACCTATGATAGCGAAATCATGGCGCGCTTGGGCATCCCCCGACAGATATTTCCGGGAAGCGCAATCGTTGCTACGTTGATTGAGCGCCAGCGCTGGCAATGCGTACACAGTTATGGAAGGTCAGTGCGTGCGGACAATATCACTGCCAAGATGCTCGTACAAGTAAATATCATCTCAAAGAGGAAGTAGCACACATGGTAAAAATGGAGTCAGAGGAATAAAGATGCAAAGTGACTGATACGTGCTGTGTAGTGACCACCAGAATGGGTTCTGTGTATGAAGATGTGTTCGATGGGGAAAATGGCTCAGCGCATCCAGCCATCCTCCACAGCTTCCAGTCTGTGTCCGGAATCAGATCCGACGATGGGTTAATATGAGAACACTGGATGCGCAAAATGATAATGACATATAAAAAGCGAGGGAGGAGGAAGGCCGCATCACTCTTCTAAATGAAATTCATAATTCCTGCATACTTGACTCTTCTTGCTTGTCTGGTGACCACTCTTGCTCTACCCGCGAAGGAAAAAGGTATCCTAATATGCAATCAGAATCGTAAAACCATGTCTGACGCACTGTCAGGGGCATATGCGGAGCTGGCGGAGCCACGAGCCCACCCCGTGGATGAACTTATTTTCAGACGACGTGACACAATTTGGCGCGGTCACTGAAAAGGCACGGTAACTTTCAATTCACCACAGCATGCAAATCAACTTACATAGATGATGAGTTAGATTCGCACAGTGGGTGGCAGTTGGTTGAAGCTACGAATAGTGAATAGTTCAACTGCGAGCAAAGACAGCTTGATGGCATGTAATAGATGCATATTCTACCGCATAAAAGTCATTAGAACAACGATATATCGTGCTCGAAGACCTAGTTTTGCCGCGGAGAAGTATAAACACCAATAAGCATGTTGAGTCTGTCAGATGGACGGGAAACATCGCTCACGTCGAACGTGCAGAGGTTGGCTTGAACGCGTCTACATGCCTGAAAACTTCAATCTCTAGGTCGTACAGCATTGTCCAAATGTCATCACATGGATTGCAACCAGTGACATTGGATCATAAGACCACACGAATTTCAGACAGGCTGCCATGCATTAGTTCATGTATGCACATATGATGACAGTAACCCACCAAAATATATTAATCGGTATCATGAAATGTCAATGCAACACGCAGAACATGCTGCGCCACGTGTACTCGTGTTGGCGCTGTCGTCAACTAGTGACCACTGATCACACAGCCGAGTCTGTAGGGACGAGAACGTATACAAGTGCTGGGAGCGAGTGCAACGAGAAATGTGGACGTGCACTGAAACACCAATTTAATGACCTGTCCCAAGGATTTTTATCCACTAGGATCGAGCGCCAGCGGCACTGGTACATGACTGTAAATGAGTGATGGTTTGTCAGCTTAAGTTCCGCGGGCGATGCTCACATAGGCGAAAAGACATCGGTTATGTGTGGCCGTCAAAAGAGTAAAAAGTAAGACACAGGAATAAACCCCTAGAATTGTGAGTGGGGAAAGTGGTGATATTTATATTTGGGAGTGCTGTGGGATGTGTCACGAGTCCCATCGTTCGGCTCGATTAGGTAAAGGCTCATCATCTACGCCTCCAAGCCCACAAGATCATACCAGTTACTCATAGCCTCGTCCTGGTCTCCACCACAAACGTACTGGCTGTGCTTAGTGATGTCGTAAACTCGCCGCGCAAACCCTACAGTCATCGCTGCATATAAAAGAAGCTGGAAGAAAATGTTAAACCCACCAACCACCAAGATGAAACTTTCATTCTCTGTGTACTTCACCCTTGTCGCATGTCTAGCAACTGTCCTTGCCCTACCTGTGAGTGAAAAAGGTATGGTAGGCATAATCAGAGTCGTAGGGCCATATTAACGCATCATTAGGGGCATATGCCAGGTTGGCAGATTCAAACACTACGGGTACCGGCAACATGCCCATTTTTAAGCGAAATGGTATAGATTAGCCATGGAAACAGAGGTACGATAATTAATCTCACGCAGCGTGCAGATAAACTTACAAATATGGGAAATCCACTCGAGGCGGTCGACGTAATGAAGCTATGAGCGGATAATTTGAGTAGACCCATGGACCTATACAATATGCGGGCATATGATTGGAGTGTTCAGTACCCCGACACCAGAGTAGCTGAAAACCTAATATAATGAGTTATAATATCTGATCTACTTGTTCTTATAAACGTTCGTTGTTGAAAATGACAAGTGAGTTGACGGTCAGTGCGGTATTAAAAGTATAGAACTGAGATATGTTGACCCGCATACGTCTGTGTCATTGGACATCGATGCATATAGCATTTTATGCTGTGTGATCGACACTGGTTATGACTAGAGTGACCAGTATTTGAAGCTGATCACAGGAAGGAGCGAGAATTATATTTCGTTTTGTGAACGCACACAATCAGAGAGGTCATCTCGACCCTTAAAATTCAACATTCAAGTTGCTGGACGTGTCTCGGTGGCGAGCGAAACGAAAAACGTCCGCCTCCGAGCCACGAAGAGAGCACTCAGATATTATGTGGAATTTTCTACATCCATCCATCTTGCTCCTTAATGCCCTATAGATATTTACTGTCGCATTAAAATGGATGTAAAAGAATGGACCCACAAATTTGACATGTCTCGTATAATTCCTCGATCGGCACATACTCCACCGTTGAAAGCGCAACTAGATTCTGGTCAAAGAAGATCAGAGACAATACAAACTGACCGAATCACAACAGCTCGCCCTCGCGCTCTTACATCTTTTCTTCCAACGGTGGGCGCAGTATCACTGTATGATAAGCATGAGTAATCGCTGTTGAGCACTAAGGTACACCACGAAGCGATTAGCTCAGTCGCGACAGCACGAACTAGATTGAACTACCTAAGGTACACCACGAAGCGATTAGCTATGGGTAGTCATAAGTCTCTGTCAAGTACCAA
>JBBPKE010000105.1:0-40825 GCA_038089095.1 Tylopilus orsonianus | reverse complement strand
TTATTTATTCTCCATGAATCTTTTTCTTATTTGGCAATATAGCAGACAAGCTGCTAGATTGCCAGTATGTAACATAACAGTCACCTTAAGGTGTCTCTTCTATGAAAAAGGACTTGTCTTTGGGCCACTAAGAGCTCCCTAGGTACCTGAAGGTCCCATAGGTAATTTACTAGGCTACTAACCCAATAAACTAGAACTGAGGAGTTCATAGCTAGACAATTGGCAGACTATATACTATAGCCAACTACACACAAATCATACAATGGCCATGGCTATACCTACTAGTATGATAACTGACTAGCTAGATATACTGAGCTAATAACTATATATGGAAGGTCTAATGTGATGGGATCATATCTTGACAAGAGCCCATTGACTACAAGTATAAAGGCATTGGCCTTATAGAGTTTATGTGTATAGGTCTAGACCTAGGCATGCTATGCCCATATATGAAGTTAGCACTTACATAATGGCTAACCCTTAGCTAAGTCTCTTGTCAGTTGCTAACCACTTAGCTATGTCCTATTGCATACCCATAACCTAGGGTTACTACTAGATTATCCATATAACATTTGCTACAGGCAATGCAATAATGCAGCTGAATGCTATTAGGCAAATCAATTTCTTCAATGTCTTGTCTGGAGACCCCAAGGGTCACACTACAGCAGGCTGATTATTCAAGAATTTCATTCACCACTTTCTCACTCTTAGTGGAAAATCTTTCAAGATTACCTGATTCAATCCTATGTGCACCAAAATATTTACCCCCAAGAAGTCCAAAATTTGTCATGGCATGGAAGACTTGAGCTCTTCTCCCCCCCTTTACTGGCAGCCTAAGAAGTCAAATTTCTCTGGGATTGATGGTGTCTTATTCATTCCATACACCTTCTTTCTGGTACAAGTGACAATGCAAATGAAGCATACTAGCCCTCAGAAAGGTGTAGATGATCTCTGGAAGTCAGCACACGATTACGCGAAGAAGATAGACTGGAAATTGTTGTTCATTAGTCCTGATGAAAAAAATATCAAAATGGTTTCGGAAAAGTATGTCCGCAAACTGAGGTATGGCCCTCGATCAAACCAAAAAATATTGCCAGTTGGACAAGTTACTATTTGTCCCGTTACGGACGGGCTAGAGGGCTTCAAGTATCGTGTAAGTGGTTGGTGAAATCCTAAATAATTCTGCTGATTGCATGTTTTTGAATACAGAAACCCGAGGGTAGTGATGACGTCGAGAATAGAATGGTGTTAGGGTGATAGTAGGGCCAGTGTAGTGACACGTCAGGTAATGAAGACTTGTATTTTTAGCATGGGCCCGGGAGCTTGCAGGTAGATACATGAGCTCTGAAATCAATAAATGACTATTTTTCTCCCGAGTAGCCTATGTCCTGATCTCATTATGGTGCGAATAGGTAGCGTCGGCGACCAGTGATGCGTCTTCCACCTAATCACACTCATTTTTGACTAAACTACCGGACCCTTCGACAATAGGTGCACATTCATTTATGGGCCTCCGACTTCGTAGACGGGATGATGGAGCGCGGAAAACAGGTTCACTGAGTATGAACGTGATAAACAAAGTTGTACAGAGGATGTCATGGACGACAAGAAACGCCAACATGCAGCTCCGCGTTTCACAACGGCGTTTGACGGCCCCGCTGACGGTCTGCCCGCCGTTGATCGATCTAAAAGCAAGGATGATATGCAAAGCTCAGTTAACGCCCGACATGTGAACAAAACGATGTGATGCGCACCCATGCCCGCTTGCAGTCTCGGTAAGCCTGAAAGTACTCCATGCACTTGTCTCGGTTGTAGCCGTTTTGGTCCATGCACGCGAGAGACGCCTTGGACGCGTCCTCACAAGGACTGGGAGAGGGGGAGAGGGGCGGTTAATCTCTTACTGTTCGAATTGCCGTCGAGACGTACTCGGTGTATTCGGTGTAGGTCTTCCGGGCCTGCCAGAGTCCAAAGAGTCGGTGAGAAGGATCACCGTGCGGGTAGAGACGGTGGGCGCACACTGAACGTCGTGTAATAATCCTTAGGCTTCACATTTTGTTGTGGCAACGGTAATGAGGTCTCGGAAGACATCAATGGGCTAACGTGGTGTCGACTGTAGAGCAAAGCTTTGGCTCAGACTGTCGGGTCACCCAGCGGCTGTGACTTGGTCGTGTCTCACGCAGCGCTACATGCCAGGCTCTCGATCCTAATGCCTCATATCCCGACAACTCAACCAGTTACAAGGGAGACAGCTACAAAAGCTAACATAGTGTTGAACGGTCACCGTAGATACAGACCAAATCACAGGAAGAATGTCCGTCTCGTAGTTTCCAGCTCGGGCTGGGCAGGGTTCGCATCAGCACTTTTCTGGGTGAGCTACGAGTAACAAACCTTCCACTGCCATAGAAAATCATTGTTCTTTGGTGGATCTTGCACGCGCGGCGTAGACAGCCCTGCTTCGCCGTCTTCTCTGTCGCCTTCCAACGGGCACTCGCGATCAGGATCAGGATCTTCCGCCTCTTCAGTGCCCACTGAGATTTCCAGGGGTGGTGGAGCAGCCCCAAAGTTCTGAACAGCTGGTAAACCCCTCTTTACCCATCTCAACTTCAACGTAAAGCGTGGACCAATCTCCTGCAATGCAACTTTCTCCAGGGACCGGAACGCGTATCTCGAATCGACTATCAGGCCAATATATGGTTAGACTTGGTCATAGCCTACCTATGTCTTCTAAAGAACAGAAAATCGCGCTGGTTGTGTAGAGTTACAACCTGGCGACCCTGGAACTCTGGTAGAGGAGGGAAAAGTGTTTGAAACATTCTTCCAATACTGTGACCGAGGCTGGTGGAAAAGTTGTTCAACACGAGCTCTGGGTTGTGCGGCGTTGCTCGTGCATGTCCCTGCCAGAGTCAGGCATGTTTAAAGAAGAGACAGGAATGACCTACGTATATTTGTTTTGTAAGTTCTATCGATGTGAGCCTGAAATAAGCCGCGGGTCCGTTCGGGAGGTAGACAAGCGTGATGGCATCTATTGATTGTTAGAGATATATGGGACACACATTCAGGACGACACACACTCGGCTTTTTCATGTCCTCGTTTACGACGAGCAAGTGTTTATATCCCCGCCCGCCTGCCCATACAGCAATGTGGCCAATCTCGAACCCTTTGCCTTTCTTTCTGTGAATGTATTCCGCTCCAGGGAAGACACCAACCAATTCATCGCAAAAGTCATATGTCGACTTTGAAGCTTTTGGTGAGGTCGTAATGAGTACTTTAGGTGGCACGGTCGGGTCGTCCTCGAAGTTGAAATAGCGGGAGAATGGGTCCGAGGCAACATCGCTATTCAATTCTTCAAGCCGTATGGAGGATGCCCCACTAGGTGTTTTCGAAGGCAACATTGCGGGATCGTTCTCGCGAGAGTTGTCGAGTGTACGGGGAACATTCTCCGTCAACCTTTTCTATTATGGAATGAACAATGGATGAGTTTCCTCGGTCGAACGTGGGTGTACCCACTTTCTTTGCAGCAGGATCATTGGCCTCTTCCTTGGCTCGAGCCAGTCGTTTTTGAAGCTTTTGTCGGCTTCTCTCTTTTTTCTGTTTAGCCGCAACTTCTTGCCTCTTGACCTTGTTCTTGATGAGAGTAGGTTGTATTCGCGGTGCCATGTTGTCAATTAGTGCTTGAGCTCAAAGTCTGCCTCCTCCACCCCGTGACCACGTGACCAAACACATTTCTTGCCTTCTACCCACTCGCGCGTCCATCGTCGCAGGATGTTCGCATTCCGTCCCGTGGCTTTCTTATTACCATTATTGTCCTTTCTGACGGCTGTCAATGCCCTTCACTTTTACCTCGACGCTAACGAGAAGCGGTGCTTCATTGAGGAACTCCCCTCCGACACCGTTGTCGAGGGTATGTAACCAGCGATCTGCGATGGCTTGCTAGCCGACTGTCATTTTACAGGACACTATCGCGCACTAGAATGGCAGGAAAAAGCACAAAGCTATACGCTGGAACCAGAGCTCGGCATCGTCGTTGAGGTGGAGGTGCGTGGCACGTATGAACTCGTCGGTCGCCCATGTTGATGACCATTACCTAAAGGAAATGGAGACCGGTCACTCGGTCGTGCAGACCCGTGGGCCACCCGACAGTCGCTTCACCTTTACCTCGCACGAGTCTGGCGACCATCAGATATGCCTATCCACGAATTATACGTCATGGTGGTCGAGCACACACATCAAGTTGTACCTTGACATTGTCGTAGGCAATACCAAGCCGGACATCGAGCGGGACCGCAGCCACGTCTCAGAGCTGGCGGGCAAGGTCCGCGACCTGAACCAAAAGTTGGAGGACATTCGTCGCGAACAGCAGTACCAGCGGGAGAGAGAGTCAGACTTTCGCGATTTGAGTGAGGCGACCAACTCCAAGGCGGTGTGGTACAGCTTGATGCAGATCGGGGTGTTGGTCCTCACATGTACATGGCAACTAAAACATCTCAAAGTGAGCTTCTTGGGCTTGTTTATGAGACGAGCAAGCTGACAGCGTTCGCAGCGATTTTTCCAAGAGAGAACTTAGCGGTATGCCGTACAGTAGACTCTTGGCTTAACGGATTTGCATACGGGTGCATCCAATGCAAAAAGTTCCTGTAACCTTGCCTGTGTGAGATTGACGTGTGCCTGAAGGGTAGGCCAGTAGCTTCATCGAACACGATACGGGACCGCCCACGGCCAACTGGCGGCAATCGTGTTTTTCCGTCCTACGCGGTGTGTTTATAGACTGCCCTGTGGCCCCCATGAGAAGGACCGTAACTAGCCCGGTGTGACAGAAGCTTGGCACCACGCACAGGAATATTCCCATCAGGGTCTTGCATCCATCGGATAAGAGACTCTCGTGGGGCGGATCATTATTGTCCTCATGTCCCAGCGATCCATGGACAGCAAAGAACGAGACGCCGATATCGATGAGGCTGGGTCCTCTGCCAACACCTCCCCGCCAGAATATAGTCCACCATCACACGACCTCGCCAGGCCACCGATAGACTACTCGTCCTTTGGTACCTTGACGAGCAGCATCTATGCGCGCTGGAAGAGCCTTTGGACAAAGCGGTTCATCTTCTCCCTCATTGCAGGACAGGTGGTGTCGCTCTGCATAACCGTGACCAACGTCACAACCACCGAGTTGGTAAGCAGGAATTGGTCCCTGCCCACGACACAGACATGGTTTTTGTACGTGCCATTCCGTCTTTACTTTGGGCTGTGGCACTAATCCTTCAACTAGGTACTTCTCGCTCTTCGTGGTCTACACTCCGTACACCATATACAAATGTGCGGGCCTCTGAGCGTGCTGATCGGAGTAACTTGACGATTTGTATGTCAACAGATGGTTTGCGGGGGTGGGGACGGATGGTCTTGCGTGATGGATGGAAATGTATGTACATCAACCAGTTTTCGGTCTTGATCTGATGGTCCGTTGTAGATTTATTTCTCGCATCCTGTGACGTGGAGGGCAACTTCCTCGTTGTGAAAGTATGGCAACTCAAAGTGGTCTGAGATGGTGTTTCTCACGAGCTACCCAGGCGTACAACTATACCGACCTGTTGTCGTGCATGCTACTAGACGCGTACGTCTCCCCGGTACTCATTTCACGGAAATTAACATGTTTCTAGTTGGGCGATACCCGTATGTTTATTCTTTTGCTGGGTATACATGCGCACCAGATACCATTGGACACAAATATTGGTTAGTAGCGCAGTTTTCTTATGTTGTGTTGCATTGGTGACGATCGTTGACATTGGCAGGGTGTGTTGGTCTGTGTTGGTGGGCTTGGGATGCTTGTGTCATCTGATATGCTCACGGACAAAAACTACCCTGCCCTGAGTAAGGGAAAGGGAGATGCCTTTATGATCGTTGGTGCGACCTTGTATGGTTTCAGTGAGTCTTGCGATGCTTGCCAGGTTACAGCTTGTCGGATGGCATCTGTTTGTAGCCAACGCAACCGAAGAGTTTTTCGTTAGAAGGAGACCGCTCTATGAAGTGAGTACACAGACTTGATGTGCTGTTTTTAGCTGAATGCGACTTTTCAAACACAGGTCGTCGGGCAGATGGGGATGTGGGGAACGCTAATCAATGGTATTCAAGCATCTGCTCTTGAACACTATGGTATGACACAAGCGTCGTGGAATGGGGCAACTGGCAAGTCAAGCATCGCCCATCGGATTGTGGCGTATCTTTTAATATAGTGTCCTAGTCGGGTTCTTGCTTGCATATACAGCCGGTAGGCACTCTGATTTCGAAGGGTGATTTTTGATCGTTTTTGGTCTACCAGCGATGTTCGTCCTGTACACGACTGCCCCTATGCTGTACCGATCGGCATCGTCGGCGTTTTACAACATCAGTCTACTCACGAGTGATTTCTATGGTCTCTTATTTGGTATGTGGTGGCATAACTTTGAATGAAGCCTGCCGCTGACTGTCAGTTTTCAGGTTTGTTCCTATTCGTAAGTCTGTCACTTTGTCGTTGCTCCCCTGGCCCTCAGGAACGATGCAGCATTATTCTCCATTCTGGCTCTACTTTCCCGCATTTGCTGTCGTGATCGTTGGACTTGTCGTCTATTTCTGGCATGCAACGCGTAAGTTGGCTGGATCTGTACGTCTGCAGTGAAGTGCTTATCATTTGACAATCATCAGCGGAGGAGCAAGGAGAACTGAATCCACAGAAGCCGGATTACCTAGGGTCCTGGGAGCCGCAGGAAGAACTGGTGGTTTAAGCACTCACTGCTTGGACGGCAGAGATGATGATAATGAGATTCTATAAATGATGCGTGCGACGAGGCGTGCTATGTATATACGTAGGGTGATGTACAGTAAAATAGCTGGTTGGCTCGTGATGGATAGCTACAGGGAAAGGATCCAATTACGATTGGAAGAGCGTGATGACTGTCTACGAATGGTCCGAGCGATACAGATGTTCAGGCAGCCGGCGGGGGACTTTTTTTTTCGGCCTCGAGACGATCGCGCTCAGCGCGGAGTTGGGCAAGTTTCTGCGTTGCACATCAATCTGGTGGTGCGGGACGGAGTGAGGAGGAACGCACCGCTTTCAGGGACTCTGCCCCGGCGACAATGGAATCAAGGGTGGATTCAGACAGATCGACGACCTGGACGAGTTCAATCCGAGGAGAACAGGGGAGAAAGGGGAATACGGACTGTTTCCCCGGCACGTTTCTGGAGTTGCCGTAGCCGCTCGCTGTCTTGCTCCCAGTCTCGTTGCTGGGCCCATCCGGTGACATTGCGGTCCGGGCCCCAGGTGGACTTCCAGGGAAAGGAGTCGTGAGCCGGGGCGTCCGCAGAGGGCTCTACGGGGCGGCGGCGGAGGACGCAGGAAAAGAACTGGGCGCGATGTTCGTGCATGGCGGAGGAGCGGTGCCACCAGGTAGCGGCGACGGCGCCGAGGAAGAACCAGAAGATGCGGGGGGGTGCGCGGTGGAGGAAGACGTGGTGGTAGGGATGCATGGCTGGCTGGGGAGATCGCGGGCCATGGCCGGCTTTTATAAGAGGCTCGGGACGGTGACGAGGGCGCTCGGCGGACGGATGCCGAGGGATGTGTGTCGGGTGCCGTCGGAGATGAAGCGGGGTGTCGGGGAGTGAATGTGTGGCTGTTCAGGTCAATCGAGGCGACATCACGGAGAGCAGGGGGCGAGCATTTGCAGCTTTGATCCTCGTTCTCCCAGAATTGCGCGTGTCGTCGTCGCATGCGCCTCGTCCTGGGTCGCCGCACTCGCCCAACCCAGTGCTCGGGATCCTCCTTGTCTCCCTCCCACCATGTCTGACGCCCCCCGTTCCCGCAACGACCTCCCCGCCCTCGCCAGCCCCCCCGGCCCCGTCTCCGCGCCCCCAGCCAGCCCTGCCCGTCTCCCCGATCGCCCGCATTTCCCGACGAGAGCCTCCACCCTCGGCTCCACCCACGACCTCCCCCGGCACTCCCCCGCCCCCAGGCTCGATCCATCCCATGCGCGCAGCGACGACCTCAACCACACTCCCTCCGCCAGGCTTGATCACACCCCTCCCCCTCCGTTTCTCTCCGCACCGTCCCCGCCTTTCCTCTCTGCAAGCCGTCCCGCCACCCCGAACAGCCCCGCCCGCACTCCAGCATCCCCCGAGAGGACCCGCCGCAACAGCGCTACCTCGGACGCCTCCGCCAACACCAACTCGTCCGGCTCCAGCTCGCCCAACAAGGGGGGCCCCCTCACATCCACCTCCTCAGCAACGTCCGCCAACCTCTCTTCCTCGTCAGTCCCGTTGTGTCCTTCCGTCCGTCCATCAGACTCTGACTCCATCATTCAGTCCATGCTCCGCTTGTGGGCTTGTGATGCAGGGCGCATTCGTCCGTGCCCTCGGAACCGTCTTTCATCTAAACTGTTTCAAGTGTCTCGTGCGTGTCCTCTTTTACACCGCCGTTCACTCGTTCATATTCGTCTAGGACTGTGGTGACGTCGTCGCCGCAAAGTTTTTCCCGATCGATGGCCCTGATGGCAAGCAGCAACCTTTGTGCGAGAGGGACTACTTTCGTCGATTGAACCTCATCTGCGCCAAGTGTGGCCTCGCTTTGCGTGGAAGCTACATCACCGCCTGCAGTCGGTCTCTCACATTTGATCCTCGGCCCTCCGCTCACATGACACACAGACAAAAAGTACCACGTGGAACACTTCACCTGCTCCTTATGTCCGACCCTCTTTGGTCCTCAAGATTCCTACTACGAACACGAAGGCGACGTGTACTGCCACTTTCATTACTCGACGCGTTTTGCCACAAAATGTGCCGGCTGTAGTAGTGCGATCTTGAAGCAGTTTGTCGAGATCAACCGTAACATGAGGGACGAGTGCTGGCATCCAGAGTGCTACATGATCAACAAGGTATCTAATATCGTCTTATTCTCGTCCACCCCTTGATTGCACCCTCTAGTTCTGGAATGTCAAAGTGGTCTCGCGGAGGTCAAGTAGCTCCATAAGTGACGGATCAGAGCTTGAGCCTTGCTATGTTGAGGAGGAGAAGCGCGAAACATCTGCCTCCCTCAAGGAAAAGCAGGTGAGAATGGAACAGTTGGTATACCGCATCTGGACGTGAGTGATCTCGTCTTCATATCCATGAGTATTAATGTCCCTTTTCAGCGTCCTTTCCGCCTTCGAGGAATCAAGTGCTGCCTGCATATCGGATATGCTGCGGCAGGTCAGCGGTGGGCAGTATCTTGATGCCATCAGAATGGCGGAAAAGTTCATTCTTCATGTGGAGGTCCTCTTTGGTACCATCGACGATCTCGAGTATCATTGTACAAAGCTTAGCCTCAAGGGTATGACTTTGCCTCGTGTCCGTGGCCATGTCACTTACGCCACTCCTAGGCATGCCCCATGTGCGGGAAGCGCGTATGCTGTGTCGAAAAACTGTTGACCTCTTCACTCTGCTGTCCCGCACGCAAGAGACGGGATCGCGCCGAGTAGGCATGACGCAAGAGCTTTTAGCGCTCGTAACCGGAATAGCTCATTACCTCAAGATCCTTATCCGCATTGCGTTGACTGGTGCGCTGAAATTGGAGAGGGAACAGAGCATCAGGGAAGCAATGCCTTCCTTCCTGGATAAGCTCCATCTCCTTGCGGTGCAGGGCGGGGATCCGGCTGCACGCCGGATCATCAAAAACAGCAGTGGTGAAGTAGTAGGACAAGCCGGCGGTGCCAACCTAGGCACGCAAGGGGTTACGTACGGATTCAGGAGTCTGGCGCCCGAGCTAGCTGGGGAGTCCCCATTTTCAGCCACCTCCCCTTCAAAACTCTCTGTCAGCAATCCGCCCTCGGATCGATGTGTAAGGTGTACACAGGCCGTTGAGGAGGACTGCGTTCGACTGGGGACATATCAACGATGGCACTCAAATTGTTTGCAATGTAACAATTGCGGTAAAGCTGCTGCAGTTCCGTTGCCGAAGGACCCTGCGCCACCGAAAGCTGCGGAGGACAAGGAAAAGGAAAAGGATAAAGCTGACAAGGATTCATCAAAGTCGTCCGCCATACGCAGGTCCCCTGCCAATGTCAGCATATTTCTATATGACATCGAGTCTGTCAGGGAGACACCATCGTTTGGCGACGTACCATCTGTGATACTCTGCTTCGATCACTCTCATGCCAACTGCCGGGGCGGGTTCCAAGCTGTATCTCGTCTGGAACAGTACGCCTTCTTGCTCAATATCGCCCTTCGTCGTCTGTACCTTGTTCTCAAACAACAAGGTGTAGTTCCACTCTCACCAGGTGTGTTTACAAATATTTTTGCACCGGGATTTTGTCGCTGACCTACTCTGCATTAGCTAGCTCAACCGCTCCCAACCCCAAAGGTGGTGACCAGGACCCATATCGCAATTCTGGTGATATCATGCGGATGAAATCGGTTCATTTAGATCGTAAACTATCTGCTACGGCACGATTACCCAAGAGATCAACCATTGTAGAGAGTCCTGCTGGCAGGACAGTCCACCCGTCCGAGTCTGTCAGCACGCAACGCTCGCAGCAAGACATCAAGTCACCGCAACCTCAGCGAGGGCCTCCTCCCGGTAACCTTATACCCGGTCGGCAACCATCTCAGCCCGGATCGAGCACATCGCTTCCTCCATCCCGCGCGCAGCTACGGTCCCCAGGCACCCTGGACACCAATGTCCAGGGATTGCCTGTGCGACCTCCTATAGTTCGCAATAACACAGAGGTGAAGATCGTGGATGAGTCTGCACCCAACTCTCCTGCAGGTGGCCCTGAAGAAGCACCCCTCCATGTTCCAGATGATGGTATCACCCTTGCCGATATCCCCCAGTTGATGGAGGTGGCTCAAGCTCGTGAGCAACAGCGGTCATTACCACGCCAAAGCACGATACCCCCCATCGCCGAACTTAATGCTCTTGAACTTACAATCGTCAAACACTGTGCCCTTCTCTCCTTGCAACGTTCTCCTCTCAAAGATCAAATTGAGCTGGATGACCTTTTGGAGCTTGTGGAGACGAAAAAGGCTGGTTTTTGGAATAAGCTGTTTAAAGCAGGGGACAAGAAGAACGTGAAGAAAAAAGGTATGCTCATTTTACTTGGCGCCAGACAGTTACTAATCGCTAAACTCATTCAGGTGTTTTTGGTATTCCACTAGAACTGTTGGTGGAGCGGGAAGGCTCGGATTCCTTACACGGGGCCACTCGTGCGACTCTGAGAGTACCCAGTTTTATCGACGATGTCGTATCTGCCATGCGACAGATGGGTATGTATCATTCTTATGTGGAGTGTAGATAATTGATCATCCGTTTATCTGCAGATATGTCTGTGGAAGGCATCTTTCGTCGGAATGGAAATATCCGGCGTCTCAAGGAACTTACGGAGGCTATCGACCATGATCCATCGTCCGTTGACCTTACACAGGACAATCCGGTGCAACTGGCCGCTCTTCTCAAGAAGTTCTTACGCGAACTCCCTGAGCCCCTGATGACGTTTAAATTGCACCGCCTACTAATTGCTTCACAAGGTAGGCTCCTGTCACATGAACATAATAACCATGGTAGCTTAACTTACCGACACTTTGTAAAGCACTTCCCATAGATTCGGAACGGCGGCGTTGCCTGCACATGGTCTCACTCCTCCTTCCCAAGAGCCACCGTGATACGATGGAAGTGCTCTTTGTATTCCTGAAATGGGTCGCCTCGTTCGCTCATATGGATGAATCGACCGGAAGCAAGATGGACTTGCCAAATCTTGCGACCGTCATTTGCCCAAGCATTCTCTACTCGAGGGCTCGGGATGCTGTTCGCGACGAGAGCTTTGGAGCAATCAGGGTTGTAACTTCCTTGTTGGAAAATCAAGATGAATTCTATACAGTTCCCGAGGAGTTTCTCCATATACTCCACGACCAAGAATACTTCTCGAATTCTATGGAGCTTCCCAGCAAGGACTTCTTGAAGAAGTGCGATACATACATGCGGCTAAAGTCAGGTGGTAGACTGCCTGCATCAACAGTATTTCCCGGTTCTCCAAACCCCGTGACTTCACCCAGATCGATTCCTCCTCCAGAACGACCCACGTTAAATTCGACTCCCACCGAGCCTTACCTGCGAAATGGTCGTCAGCAGTCGCCCCACTCTCACCCCGGACTTGCGCATGCACCAATGTCATACCCGTCACCCGTTCACCCGTCGTCGCTCTCACAGGGAGCCGTGATGATTCAGTCACAACCACCTCGACACCCGCAACCTCAGGACATGGAGTGGGCTGTCCCACAGCGACCGACAGGGGGTTCCTTGACCCCTTCACCCGGTGCACGACCGCCTTCGTACGTACCTCCGCGGAACAGCGGCGAACTCACCCAGGGGATCTCGCCGAATGGCTACCAGGCAACGATGGTTCGTCAGCGTACATGATCATACCGATCCATGTACCTCCCATTCGTTATCCCGCGATCTGCTTTCTACCCAGCTCACCCTCGTTTGTCTTTGTCTTTCCCCATCCTCTTTTGATCTCGCATTATCTGTAGTTTACCGTACGCTTTTTCACTTATCAGTATGACACGGACGATTATCTTCGCAGTATACTCATTATACCCGTGCATTCAAATGTACTCATTTTGAATGAATCAAAAGCCGGTCTAGATGAGGAGGTACAATAGCGTGGTTGTGCTTGACTCATATGCATGTCGCATACAATTTTGACGTAGTAACAGTGCGGTACATGGAAGGCGTGCAGTATAAACTAGGCTCCTTACTTGAGAGGAATGAATCGAGATGAGTGTGTAGCACCGATCTGGGAGTGACGTTAGGAAAACCACACAAAGGCATCATCGTCAAACATACACCAGGACGACCGTGCTTGACGGGGCGGTATGAGCATGAGAACTCAGCGAGGTAGTGACCCGTCATCTCGGGTTTAATTTCGACAGAGTTGAACACCTGTGACGACGACACGCGTTACGATGCGACACATAGAGACTCAAAGCATGAGGGATACCTTGCCATTGTAAATACCAACCACGCTGCCGATCATTTCTGGGACGACAATCATATCTCGAAGGTGGGTCTTGACGACTGCAGGTTTCTCGTTGGGGGGAGCTTCTTTCTTGGCTTTGCGCAGCTTCTTAATGAGACCCATTGGGCGACGTTTGAGGCCGCGGTTGAACTTGCGACGAGCACGTGCGTGAACAAGCTAGAGGACACAGTTCAGTTTTCGAGATGACACTAGATGGATGCTACACACGTCGACAAACTGGTGGAATGAACATTAGGAGGGCAATTTTCCAAAAGTGATCACACACGCACCTCCTCGTTGCTCAGGTCAAGGAGCTTGTCAAGCTCGACACCGCGGTAGGAGAATGTACGGAACGTTCTCTTCTTCTTGAGCTCAGCAGCGAGGGTAGGATCCGTAATGGCTGAATCGGCCTAGAGAAGGATTGTGAACGTCCCGGTACAATAACAGGCCAATGACAAGCTCACCATGGTGTGTTGAGAGCGATCTTGAAATCGTCGAAGACAATGAGGACACTGTGAATGCAGCGGAGCATGAATTCGGAAGTTGTGGCTGAACTTTGATTACGTAAAACTGTATAGCACATCGCAAGGCAAAGCTGGACGGGAAACGATACACCATCATCGTCGGTTAGAATCCACAGGTCTTCCCTCGAGGATTAAAGGTGTGTCTCGTGCACGTATGTTGGTGGTTGGATAGACTTTTTCTGTTTCAGTGATTTGTGGCTACCTGCAGTCTTCTCTATACGTCTAAAACCGATCACCAATAAAGTAGGTACTCTTGGTATGCAGCAGGAATCTGACATGAATGTATCGGTAGATGCGTCACATTGCAGCATACTTGCTTCTTCAGATCGGCGGCAACGCCTCCCCTTCCGCTGACGATATCAGAAATGTTCTCGGTGCAGTCGGCATTGAAGCCGATGATGAGCGTCTTGAGAAGCTGATCACCGAGCTCGAGGACAAAGACATCAATACTGTAGGTCGAATAGAACTTGAGGCGTGACAGGCTGTTGACTGACTCGGGAGCGTAGTTGATTGCCGAGGGATCTAGCAAGCTCTCGTCGGTATGTATACGCGTCGTGGCGTGAAATTGTCATGACACATCTTTATGCCAGGTTCCCTCCGGAGGTGCGGTTGTTGCTGCTGCCCCGGCTGCTGGTGGCGGAGGAGGAGCTCCCGCTGAGGCAGCGGCAGAGGAGAAGGAGGAAAAAAAGGAGGAAAAGGTCAGTTGGTATTTGTCCTGTAATAGGGTCAAGATGTTAATAAGTGCATATTAGGAGGAGTCGGATGAGGACATGGGCTTTGGTCTGTTTGACTAAATGTGTTGATGGAGTAATGTATGTATCTGTCATGGCTCGGCGCTGCAGTACAAAACATACGACGATGCCATGGACGCGGACGGAATAATTCCCGGCGGTAGAGACTCTCAGTGGCGGCATTGCCGTCGGCAGATGATGAGGTAAATATGGCGAAAGACACCGAATAAATGCGCCGTTGCCGTCGACACGGCGGGACACGCCAATTAATACGATCGAATTATTGTACGCTCTCGGCATGGAGTGAAATTGCTGTGGTCTAGTAGCGCCCACCTGTACGAGTAGAGTTAAAACGCTGTGAAACAGACCGGAACTTGGCCGAACATTGGAGCCCTGAATTAAGGTGCCATTGGGAACGCACATGCGCACTCTCATCAATGCAAGATTTTTTTTTATTCTTCTTTCGAATCTGATCGGTCGGCTCGCCGATTCGGCAGCTGATGATCGAAAGCCGCCGGCCCGATGTGACAGGGGTCCAGGAGACGAATATGTCCGGGGACGGCCGGGAGGGGGTACGCCAGCGTGATCTGCGCAGACCAAAGGGGGAAGCGGACGGTGGAATCATCGAGGCGGTTCACTGCGCGGTGTGGGTGCGCCCCCGACCCGACGCTGCCAGCGACGCGCGTACGTTCTCACAGACAGCGTCCACGACAGTCACGATCAGCGCAGCGCGATACCCGTCACGACCGAGTTCCGTCTTTTTAATTTCCCTGTCGTTTCGTTTTGCCTTCGGTAACGTGAACCTCTCGGCACTAGGTTTAGACGGCTCTTTCCATCCTCTCTCCTTTTAATATCTGCCCCTCCCCTCCCCCCCCTCTCTTCCTCTTCCCTCCCTTCCTTCTCCTCCTCAGACGCGCCTCCCCTCCCCTTCTTTCACCCCCGAGCAACGCGAGGCGCTTCTCGCCCCATGGATCAGTTTGCCCGTCCCCGAGGTATCCCCCAGCCGCCCCCGTCCATCGCATTTGCCCCTCCATCTCAACCCACTCCCGATGTCGCCCGTCATAGCCTCGATTCCCAACCCGAGCCCGACAAATCCGATACAAATATCGCATTCATGAAGGGTCCAAAGCGCAAACGCCTCACAAAGGTCAGCCTCCGCCTCCACCTGTCTCCGAGAGCCCCTCTCACCCCCCGAAAGGCATGTGATGCTTGTCACAAAAGCAAAAGGCGTTGTGACGGAACGGGTATGTTACTCCAATCCCGCTTCCCTTGATCTATCTCATGTCTGTCTCGCTTTCTCAAAGCACCTTGCAGCAATTGGTGAGTCTGGCAGTATGTGGATGTCCCTCCGTGGCCTCCGACAGTTTATTCCAGTTATTTCGCTTCCAAGAAGTGCACTTATACGGACGCCTCGGGAAAACCTGTTCCTGCCCCCAGGCCGCTCAATCCGAACCGGCCGGAGAGCTCTTCAGGTCCTTGCAGTGGGCCCTGCGCACCACAAATGGATAGTATTCCGTCTGGCTCGCCTTCCTTTCCCCTTCAGGCCGCCGATATTGCTGTCTCTACGTCATCGTCGGATGATGATCGCGCGAGCAATCCGCGTACCAAGCGAATTAGAACCAGTCTTGACAACATCACCACGCCATCAGGGACTCCCCCACGATCTTTGGCGCCCCCACTAACCCAACATGACCAGACTCTCGAGCGTGACCAGGCCCTTACTCGGGAACTTGTTCACCGTGCGTCCCACGCATGCAACTCAGTGCGTGTGTGCAGAGTCTAACTGCAATCTCCAGTTTTCTTTGCCTATCGACAACCCCAGCGCATGATCATCCATCAACCTTCCTTCTTGGCCTCCCTAACCTATGGTACCATCCCTCAGCACCTTCTCCTGGCGGTGTGCGCAGTCGCGGCCCCATTGTCGAAACGGCCTCGGCTGAGGACATCACCTCGCCGATACGCAGGCGAAACGTTCGCCAAGGAGGCTCTCTCGCTCATGTTCGACAAGGACCATCAGTTGGTTTGTGAACACAATTTGGCCACTGCGCAGGCCCTCTTGTTGCTTCAATTGTACGACAGAATGGGAAAGTCTTTGTGGATTGGGCAATACCATCGTGAGTCTCTGCTCTGCGTGGTGACCTATTGATTAATTCCAAGAAGAACTTGCGTTGGACATCGTGACCAAGATCGGAATTTTTGACTCCGACAGCACTGTTCTTACGCCGCACCCGCCACCCGAGTTGGTTGATGCTTGTATAGAACGGGAGTGTGCACGCCGTGTGTTCTGGCTTATTTTTATCTCGGATTGCTTTGGATGGATGCTATATCGGCGACCTCGTTTAGCAACAGACTCGCAAATGAACCTCCGTCTCCCCATCGATGAAACGAGCTTCGAGGTGTCGCCGTTGACCGCGGTACCAGGTGATGAGTCTTTTTGTTCCTTTTAAATTTGAGGCTGATATCCTCCAGAATTTATGGCGAAACCATGTCCGTCGTACAGTATGCGTTCAGAATGCGGTCAGATGATACGGTTATTGCTATTGCATGAAGAGGCAGAGAAGTTTTTGGACGAAGTGATGGGCAAGTGACTTCCTCGTACGACGGATTCTACTAAACCCTCCTTGCAGAAAACGAAAATGGGCAACATTCCGTTGATCAGCTACGGGAACTAGAGTTGAGAGTTGGTGTATGTCGTTGACTTTGGTGTTGACTCGACTGCTGATAGATCCTCTTACTTTTGTTAGGCGTGGGTAGACGCTCTTCCAGATCATATGCGCTTCAGCGATGATAGCCTGAGGGTACATGTTACCCAGTATGATACCGCATCGAATACGGGGGCCTGGTGCTTCTTTATCATGCATGTCGTGTATTGTTCGTGCATATATGCACTCGACCTGGTATGTGTATTTGGCCGATACCTATTCTTATTCCCGGATCGCTTATCGATGATATTGTTGGCTAGGCGAAGCAACGATGTCGCTTGGTTATGACTCAAAACCTCATGTGGGCACAGGAGAGAATAGTCAAGATCATCGAATCTCTTGGCAGGAAGGCCAAATCAAGCATCTTCTGTGAGTTTAGTTTTAGGATGGTATTGGTTTGACCCTAACCTGCACGACATTATTCATCAGTGCCAGTTGCGATCTGGGTAAGCGGTTCGCTTGCTGAGACGGCCGTCCAAGCTCACTTGTAACGTAGCCTCTCTTCAAGTATGCCGATGAGCCACCAAGTCAGATGTCTACTTGGTCAGGTGACTGCGAGGAGGTCTGGGGCGTGCGCATCCAGGATCTATCCCAACGTCAGATGGGTTACAGACAGGAATTACGGATGCAGTTTGCTCCGCCACCATCCATACCGCCACTGCCTATGGCCCGCATCCACACGTCCGGGATATCTACTGGATCGATATCTCCAGTATCCCGGGCGGGATCTGATGTGAGCCCTTCGCTGGCGGTCCAACCGCCAAATTATATCCCACTGGGCCGAATGTCGCATGATGCACTTTTCCATGCTTTGTCGCCGTCTCCTCATGCAGAGATTAGGATTCAGGTTGGACACGACGTTCGCGAGAAAGAAGTCGGGAACATGGTGAACGATGCTGACATCGATCCTGCACTCCAGGTCACTTCAAATACACGACTACAGGCAACATCGCAGCCGCCCATTCCCGCATCAGCACCGGGACCCCCGCTACCACTATTACCATCATTGCCATCCTTGAAGTCCAGTGGACTTTTGGAATGGCCACGCCCTGGCTCTACGGATGCAGCCGTGGCGCCGTCGAATATACAGTCTGGTGGCAATTGGCAATCACCTATGCAGCATTTCCCGCTGCCCTTGCAGCCCCAGCGCGATTCCATGAGACTTAACATTCAGACACCTGATGGACCTCGTCCTCCCGCTCCTCCCGCTCCCTCTGGCTTACCAGTGGGGTTACAATGGCTAGCTCATGAATCCTCGGCGCCGAGACCAAGCTAGGATTCGCCATTGCGGCTGCGCATGTGCGCAGTACGATTACTTGGGGAATACCATGGACATAGAATATTTCTGCCTGTTGGCACCGTCGTTCATTGGTATTTATTCGTCTAGATAAAACCCGACTCGATACGTAAGACTAGTAAAGGTATTATACGCATTGGTGTAAAGCCAAGCCCAGAGGCTTGTAATATATTCGCCATGGTACTGTGGGCCGTTGTGTCATTGTGCTTCAGAGCCCCCGAGTCTCTTGAGGTTGCGATGGAGCTCAGGTTTGACGAGCACGACACGATCTAGGAGCTTTTGAATGACTGCGTCCTTGTTGGCTTCAAAGGTGTCCGTGATTGCCTGGAGCTTGAACTCCGTCTCTCTATCTACTGCTGCCTGCGCACTGGTTGTGTTACCGGCGTGCTGTGCACACGCGTGAGCAAGCGTGATCGGGGCGGGTGTGGAATGCGTACCGATGCTTCGAATGCTTTGAACTCGGATTCTTTCGCGTGTCTGTACTCGTCGATCTCTCTAGAAGCCTCGGAACGCGCATCCTTGAGTCTTTGGACCCGATCTATGGCAAGGATATGAGCGGGCGCGGCGGGAGGTGGGGGGGGTGAGGGGTACATTGGCGGGCCTGCTGCACGATCTTGGCGGCCTCCTTCTCCGCCTCGAGGAGGGTCTGTATGCCTTGGGAATGCTGGGCAGCCTGGAGGGGGGGTAAGCGGGTGGTGAGGAGAGGAGGGGGAGAAGATACCATGGAGAGGATAGTTTGAACTCCGACGCGGCTGGAGGTTGTAATAAAGAGCCGTGGAAGGTGTTTGACCAGACGGACTCGGATGGCAGGGAATCCCATTGACCCATTACAAACACTTGCAGCGGCGTTGCAAGAGCCAGCCGACTCGAAAGAACAGGCTGAGTTGCTCGCTACGTTACGTGAGTCATTGGAGGCCCACCCGGCACCGATACCGATCCTCTGCACCACACTCATCAAAACCGTCTCCGGCGCGGGTGACTCCCTCCTCAAGAGATGGGTGCTTGACCTCCTCCACTTTGCCATTGCCCGCTCCAACCTCTCCCAGGAAGTCCGCACCCAGCGTTGGTCTTTCCTGTCCTCTTTCCCCTCCTCGCCGGTACTCAGTCCACCCCCCCCCCCATAGTCGCGTCTCAGTCCGTAGAGACACTCGCAAATCTCTTGCACGACCCCAACGTGCGCACCCTCAAGGTCGCCGTGCAGTGTTTCACCTCCGTCTACCCGCTCCTCTTCCGCTCCCTGTAAGCCACCCCTTCCTGTACCCCGCTTGGCACACCTCAGTCTCGCACAGTTGCACCAACCGCACGCATCGCCAGCAGTGGGAAATCATTTCTCAGTCCAAGTCCCGTATCCTCGACTTTCTCACATCGCCCACCGTGAACAATGGGGTCAAGCTGTCCGCCGTCAAGTTCATGCAACGGGTCATTCTCCTGCAGACGCGGGGTGTCTCTGACCCGAGGGTAGCTATCCCTCCGGATGGCCGTACGTGGCGAGGCTGACCACTCTTTGCATTCCCACAGCTTCAGAACAAGAGCGACCCAAACATTGCCAATGTTCCCGCCGACCACCCCTTCATCTCTGCTGCAGCTCTGGAAGCAGAGGGCATGAAGCTTTTGGAAAATGTCATCACCATCCTGTACACCAGCCAGTGAGCCCACCTAGACCGTCCCTACTTGCCACCTCTTTGACGCCATCATCAGGCACGTTGACATCCTGACGGCAGTTCTAAACAGTTGGAATAACTTGGTCAAGCAACGTCCTACGTTGGTACAATTGGTCGTATCGTCCCTAGCGTCATGGTCCCCCGCCGCACTTGCCGGATTGTCGGCGTCTGCTGTTAAAAGCGTCGAGAAGAGCATTCGAATACTGTTGATTCACATTTCCAGGTCCGTGTTTCAACGCATTCGATTTGTTGTTTCGTTTGCTAATGTGCGATGCTCTTCAGGGGGCCTCATGGCTCGGCATTTGGTGCTCAGATTAACGAGGCGCTGTCCCAACAAGCCGCTCGGATGGAAAGGGCGTCTGCAGAAGAGAAGGCGCGCAAGGCTGCTGTTGCAGCCACTGCTGCCGAGGCCGTCAAAAAACGGCCCCTACCTACAGGTCCAGCTGCGGACCAGCACACGGATGCCAAGCGTCTCAAGGTCGAGGTCGATAATGCCATGACCAATTCGGCAACGTTCCTCGCCTCATTTGACTTTACAACATTACCTATCGCGCTCGTTACGAACCTCATCGTCGATAATTTGCAAGCGTTTACGGAGCCTGCCCTATTTGGTCTGGTCCAGGCGTATAGGCAAAGCAGAGAAGTGTCCGGGATAGCTCCACAACCACCAGATGCTGTCACGGACGAAGCCATGTCAGAGATGACTCTTGTCAAGGATGAGCCAATCGACCCCCTTAAAATGGACATTGACGAAGAGGAGATGGAATATGAGCCAGATAGATTGAACGAAGCGGTGGGTAAACCCTCCTTAATCCGTGATTTTTGTACAAACATCTTTCCAACAGCTCTCAGGAAGTGCCGAGGTCGCGGATGAAGAGGAGGGAGTCGCAGAATTCCCTGAAGTTGCGCTCAGCCTTGACTTGACTGACTTCAAGCTACCGTCCCCAAAAGAACTCACGGAAGTTGACCGCGTGGCTCTCATGCAGGGGGTCGTCAATCGCATATGTGATGGTGGCAAGGAAATGCAAGAGGTCGCCCGTGCATCGTCTGCAGGGGCCCTCTCTGACGACATGTGGATGTTGCTTATCGTTCGCATGATAACACGCGTCACCGAACCTGCGGACATGCCACAAAATGAGGACAAGTCAGATGAAGAAGAACAACTCACTGAATTCACTTCACGACAAGACAAACTACGGCAGGTACTCTGCGACTATATTATGGCAGATTTCCCGTCGAGGTACGGGTTCCCCCCGTTTGGTGACCGCCCGTTCCTTACAGCTTATCTAGACTACGCCTTGCTACAACATGGATGAACGAAGAATGGTACAACGATCGAATAAGAGTTGGAAGCAGCTCTGATTGGGTATGATTTTACCATCGGTAGCTCTCTTCAACCCCTCACTTCAATGGTTAGCGGCCCAACTACGACCCTTGGCTGAACCAATTAGTCTCCTCGTATCAAACTATTCTTGAATTCAAGGCAGAAGGCAGACCAGATAGCAAAGATAAGGCACTCGCAAAATTTCTCCTGGACCTACCTTCCATACCAGCGGATATCTTGGACCTCTTACGTGACCTTTCGGTCGATCCTGACAAGTATGTTTCATTGATGCTCCGGCGTATCTGGAGACTGCACTGATTTGTGGCAATAGGATGCATGTCGGGTTTACAAGTCTCCGCGAATTCGTACTCGAGCGCCCCTCACTACGAGCGGACGCACTGCGCGTTTTGTTGGACCTAACAACACACCCGGGTATGGCATTCGCGCTGATGGCTTATGTTGAGGTGGATGTTGATCGATCGTCATAGAATCTGTCACGCGTCGCGCTGCCATCAACACCGTAAGGCGATGGGTGCCGGGTATTGAACCCATGGATGGGATGATACGTGAATTCGCGCTCCAGGTACTCCGCCGTTTGCAAAAGCGTTCGCCAAACGCTGCAAGAACCACGGCCTCAAACGGGAGCGAAGATGGAAACATGGAAGATGGCCAATTACCATCTGAAGAGTTCTTGCAAACACCATACCTCCCCGAAGAGATTGAACTTCCAGCTAATAAAACTCTTGTGCTTCAGCATGTTGAACTGCTCTTCGCTCTGTCTGTTAAAGTCCCAGAGTTCCTGGACGAGTACGTGTTTTAATTACTTGTAGCATCCCTTGACAATGATTGCTCTTGTTCCTCAGAATATTTTCAACTTACAGTCAAATGGATATTTCTGTCCAAGAAGCAATCCAAGATTTGATTACTGCTCTCATCAAGTCCCTTGGATCGAGCAACGGCAAATTGCTTACCCTCATGCGGACTTGCCCTCCTGGCTCTGAATCGTTAGCACTCAGAGTGCTAACCATTTTCACGGAGCACGGCAGGCCTAGTACGCAACTTGTAGCCTTGGTTAAAGGTCTTATTAGTGAGCGCGACCTCGATGCACGATTCCTCATTCCGATCATCGCCGAGATGGACAAGGTAAAGTTTACTTGTTTCTACGGTCACGGCGGCCTCAACTCGGCATGTTGCAGGCGGATATCATGCGTTACTTGCCTCGAATCGTTTCAATCCTCAATGGTCAACAAGAGCCAAAGAATCTGGTTCGTTCCGTGTTCAGCTCTGTTGTTACCACCCCACCGCAAACTTTTGGGAGTGTCACATCAAATCTACCTCGCGTTCGGCAGAGTGAGTTATTGACACCAGCGGAGCTGATGGTGTTGCTCCATGAGTCTGAGAAGGAAATTGGACTCAAGAGTGCCATCGAAGGTGCGTACCCATCTTGACCTCTTAATCTCCGCCGAAGTTTTACGAGATATTATACTCCCGTAGCCATCGGTATCTGCTTCTCCATGACAGATGTCTTCCGTTCCGAAATACTCGCGGTGGTGATGCAACAAATAGTTGACGAGCCTGTCTTGCCCGTACTGTTTCTCCGCACGGTGGGTTGTCTCTCAAGCTTCTAACGCCAGCGATTAAAAGGTGATGGCTCTGATCAGGTAATCCAAGCCGTGACGACGTACAAGTCACTGGTGGCTTTTGTTTCAACCACCCTCCTCTCGCGTCTGATTACTAAGAAAATATGGCAAAATCCTCACTTGTGGGAAGGATTTATTCGGTGTGCAAAGGTTATCGCCCCGGCGAGCTTTGGAGCACTCCTTCAACTGCCCAAGGAACAACTTCGGGAGCTCGTGGATAAGCAACCCAGCTTGAAGTCTGGTTTGCGAGAGTATGTAACCAAGAAGGCAGGAAACAAGGCAAGAGTTGCAGGGTTCCTGGACCTCTTTGGAGAGGATGATCCTACGCCATCGTCGACGCCATCGACGCCGATCGACCCCCTTCTGTCTGTAGCATAAGCATGTGGATCTTGTGTTGTAATAACCATGACGAGTATTATTTTATTCCCGTGGCAGTCGAAGCGGTGTACGATATTAGTAGCAGTTTCCACGTCTGTTCTATAAATGAAAAGTTCCCCACATCTCGGCGGCTGTCTCCCAGACATTGCCAGTTCTGTCACGAGAGTTTTGAACTTGTGGAACATCTTGTTCGTACAACCGAGGCCTCAGGCCTGAGCTTCCAGGACCCACTGTGCTTTGTGCACCGCTTAGTAGGGTGCCTTTATGCAACGCGGCGGCGTACCAGCGGCGATTCATAAACGAGCCTGAGGCATCCCGGGGCCCCGCGATCTTCCTTCCTTCCGAAACATGGCGAGTCCATCCAGCAGCAGCAGCAGCGATGACCAGTCTTCGTCCCCCATTGCCTCTGCTGGCTCAGAGAGCATGGATCGTGGCCGATCACGGGTCCGACGACGCTCCAATCAGTTCAACGAGCATTACAACATGAAAAAAAGGTACTCCCAGGCTCGCACATTATGTGTTTATTAGAACTAATTACAAGCGTGCTGTAGAGGATACCACACGTTCATGTCCTCCTTTGGTAAGACATTTCACGTCGAGAAACGGTGGAAACTGGTAAGGGAGATGGGTTCGGGTGCGTACGGGGTGGTCGTGTGCGTCATGCTGGTGCTCGATGGGTGTCGATCTACTCACGTTCGTTGGTGCAGGTCGGCAGCGGACGAGATATCGGGCGAAACGGTGGCCATCAAACTCGTCACGCGCGTGTTCGAAAAAATCCAGCTCGCAAAGCGTGCTCTCAGGGAGATCACCCTTCTCAGGCACTTTGCAAACCACGAGAACATCACCGGGTTGATTGATGTGGATGCCATATCCCCGGATTTTCAAGAAATGTGCGTTTTTTTTCTGTACTTTTCAGCACTGTGCGTTCTTTGCTCAGCTCTCTTTTTTTGTGTAGATATATTTTCATGGAGGTGAGCTCTGTCGCCAGCGCGGTGCGCGAGCCACGTTGATGCGCGAATTCGTAGCCGATGGAAGGTCTGTTGTGTCTGGAAATCGATGCCGAGGGTACGGTCACTGAGCGTTCGCAGCCGATCTACACCAAATCATCAAGTCTGGGCAGACGCTCACTAATGAACATGTCCAGTATTTTCTCTACCAGATTCTTCGAGGTAAACTGCTCTGACCAAGCGCGGCCGCATTTCACGTGTCGACCTTTTTGCTTGCACAGGGATGAAATATATTCATTCAGCCTCGGTAATACACCGAGACTTGAAACCTGGCAACCTGCTCGTCAACTCGGATTGCGAGCTGAAGATATGTGACTTTGGGTTGAGCCGAGGTTTCGATGCCAAACCCGACGAATACACCAGCGGGCATCTGACTGAATATGTTGCAACACGATGGTACAGGGCGCCAGAAATCATGCTCGCTTTCAGGTAAGTAATTCGATGCTGTTGTTCCGTTGTTTGCGCCTCATTCGCGTCGACTAGAGGGTACACCACGGCTAGTGAGTTCCCGAGCTGGTACCCTTTCGGGAAAAGGAAAATGTTAAAATGACGAGACAATAGTCGATGTTTGGTCAATTGGGTGCATTTTCGCTGAGTTGCTCCTTGGGAGACCGTTGTTTAAAGGGAAAGAGTGAGTTCGTTTGTTCCGAATTGCGCAATGCTCTGATGATCATGCTGTCAGCTATGGTCAGTTTCTAGCAAGCATACTCCCAAAATTTCAGCCTAAGGATCTGATCGCCTCCAGTGGATCAGCTCAACAAAATCCTTGATGTCCTGGGCACCCCGGACGAAAGTGTCATGCATCGGATAGGCAGCGAAAAGGTATCCAGCTATTTGAGGACCGGGGGACTGTTTTTGATGGGTAACAGGCTCAGGCTTATGTTCGCTCCTTGCCTGCCAAGCAGGCGATTCCTCTCGAGAAACTACTGTCAACCGTAGACGACCAAGGCAAGTCTAAAAATTTTATAACCTTGTCCAGCCAATCATTCCATCAAAGCTCTTGACCTACTGGAGAAGATGATTACATTCGACCCTTCATCTCGCACTGCTATTCCTGACGCCCTCGCACATCCATGGCTTGCGGCATACCATGATGAGTCTGATGAACCAGAATGCCCGACGAAATTCGAGAGGTGGAGGGACATTGAGAAGCTCGAAACGCTCAATGAATTTAGAGATGCGTTATGGAAGGAGATCGAGGATTACAGAATGGAGGTGCGGGGAATAAAACCCGAAACCGCCCTCTGTCCTGGTATGGCCAAGAAGGACCAAGTCCCGTCTTCACCAAGCTTATCGCCCGCGCAATCGTTAAAATCACCTACGATAGAATGGGACACTAAGTTCCTGGATCCATCGTTGCCCCGGGTAAGCAGTCCTGGACAAGATCCGGACGGTATAGACACGCTTGCCCCGCCGACTATCACAGCGTCGGAGGTCTTTCACGCAACAGAACCTACTGACCCCGTTGTCACTTATGCTCGACGATCCAGTATCCTACAGCCCACTCGGCAGTCCACATCTCCGCTACCATCAAGAGCACAGCATGCTCCACCAGCCGCTGATGCTCTTCCCATGACTACTAATGGAATAGAGTTCCCAACCGAGACCTATGTCCTTCCTGCGCGCTCGAGAGCTGCGTCAACTACGGGAGGGGATGTCACCATGCACAAACTACTAAGGACCCTATCCACTGTTTCCATACACGAGAGCGTGGAAGGCCTAACCGGTGGTCTGGCGGGTATTGCACCCATAGGAAGGTTTATCACAGATCAAGAGTCAGAGGCAGACGCACCGCCCAGTGAAATACCGCTTGAATTTGCAGGCAAAAGAGGCGAAGACGTAGGGGGGAATGATGAGCAGTGTTGGTGAATTGATCTTGGACTTAGACATCCATATATCACGATACACGTGAAGGGATACGAGTATATACAGATGCAATGTCAGTGTTTGTCGCCAAGTATGTGTTGAATTCCTACGCAGGGTGTGGTTAGAGGTATGTCCGAGGCGCTGAAGGAACTCACTATCAATGATGTCTAGATATGCCACTGATGCTGGGCTGTCTGGGCATTCCTCCAAGAAACTTAGGCCGTAGTCTGCACTTTTCCCTATACGGGGGTCCAGCGGTACCTTTCCCAAAAGCTCAATTCCAGTCTCCTTGGCCAATCTCGCCGCGCCTCCCGTACTTGGTTTGAATATCTGACTCGACGTCTTGCAGTTAGGGCAGACGAATCCCGACATGTTCTCAACTAAGCCAAGGATCGGCAAGCCGACTTTGCGGCAGAAATCGATCTCTTTGCGCACATCTTGCAGAGCTACTTCTTGCGGTGTCGTGATGAGCACGGCTCCATCGATACCACTCTCTTTGAGGTACTGCACGACGCTAAGATGCTCATCCGAAGTCCCAGGAGGGGTATCGATGACGAGATAATCCAGATCGCCCCAATCGACGTCTTTGAGAAACTGGGCAATAAGACCATTCTTCTTTGGGCCTCTCCACATAACCGCATCCCGGGAAGACGGCAGCATGAATGCTACGGACATGACGCCGAGGTTGTCTTGCACATACACCGGTGACCAACCGGAAGAGGAGGAATGGACCTTTTCTGATGCGATACCGAGGATGGTAGGTATGGAGGGGCCACAGATGTCGACGTCCATGATTCCGATTTGCATTCGTTCGTCTGCCGCAAACGCCCAGCCAAGCTGAGCCGTAAAGGTGGACTTGCCGACCCCGCCCTTTCCAGACAGAACGAGGATCTTGCGCTTTACGGAACGAACACGCTCCCGGATGAAGGCAAGGGCGGGATCTGGGCCTTTTGGGGTATTGGTAGCGCAAATCTGTTGGTTCGGGCAACCCTGACAGGCATCCACTTTGCCGGCGAACTCGGACTCTGTACCCTAAGTATGTTTTAGAACGAAGCTTGACAGAGTAGCTTGACAACGTTACAGGACAATGTTCTGGTGCGTTGGAAGGAACAGAGAGCGGGTCCGGGACCGCAGTGGTTTGGTCAAGTGTGGGCATGATCAAAGTGTACGACAGCCCCAGCTTACTCGTTTTGGAGTCATGTGTAGTCTCCGAAACTCCGCAATGCGAGCCACCCCCAAAGTCAAAACTTGGTTTCGTTCCTGACGTTGTTCGCTGTCAGCGGAGAAAAAAACAAGGCAAGGTTCTGTCGGGGCCCGTCATGCCCTACAACAGTTCACCATGCCACAATACGTTCTGTTTAGGCCGAGAACTTTACCTGAAACGAGGGGCACGTCCTACCAGTCAGTGTCGCATGTGGCCATCGCATTCATGTTCATCGTAAGTGGGTTCAGGGAATTAATCTTTGACCCCGTAGTAGTAAGCGCTCATATTGCTGGAGGTTATTGATGGATATGACAGGATCCATCCATCAGCATTGCCCGTTTGCTTGGACTGCGGTCGTATCACTACGTTAGAACAAGCCATATCACTAGTATGCAAACCGGGAAATTTTTCACCTTTGAATTCAAACTTTGTGCCGCATCACCTTCCTGCCGCTTATCAGTAGGGTTTCAGTTTCTGCCATCCATGTTGATTAGTCAGGCTGGAATGATTGATCTTGATCTTACTGGAGCACACCAATGTAGTCCTGCTGCCCAATCCATACATCGGGGGGTGGGGATCAACAAATAAAGGTACCTTTTACTAATGTTTATCTAGTCTACTGCATTGACGGAGTCAAGGTGGTGTTCAATCATTGATCGCGCGCTGCGAGTTTGGCTTGATCCGTCTGATGGTAGAACACTCAAAGGTGATCAACTCACCAGCCGGCCCATCTCAACAAAAGAAAACCCTGTTCGAGGTGAAACCGCGATTATCATACTCTGTTCGTCACCTTGATCCATCAGTCCAACATAGATCAAAGGCCTTTTTATTTTTATTATTGCCTGTCACCTCACGCGACGTGAGTGCCTAGTTGAAACACTAGGTAGCATATTGACCATTGAGGAATGACATTGGACCTCAGGTCTGCGTTGACCTGAGGCCCGATGCGGGCCGCCATAATCGAGGGTAAAACGGGGGCAACCGCTTGAACCGTTATGATGCCGGAAACATTAGCGCTTCCGGGTGGGATGGTGCGATGCCATCCCGCTACCATAACAAACCAAATCTATTATAACAAGTTAACACCCACCACGCCTCGAAGCACCCTCGTGCGAAGGCTCGCTAGGATCAAATTTCAAGAATTATCATCACCGCTCTGTGTGGTGTCGTCACGTAGCCGTCCAAATACCGCTCATCTGCGTCGCACTTCGTCAATACTCGCGGTTCATCTATTTTTGCATCTCTTCCAGCTCTACACGCTGTCTCAATCACTTGGTGCCGACGTCTTCGACCAGCTTTCCCTCGATGCTGCCCAAAAGAGCCCCATTTTCAATAGACTTTATCATCGTTGGTGCAGGTTTGTGATTGGATGCCCGCTCGGTGGAAACATGGTGTGTATCATTTGATTCCGCAGGCGTCACCGGCCTCGCCACAGCGCTCAGACTGTGCCAGTCCGGCCACAGAGTTACGGTAATTGATAAAGGAACTGGTCCTCGCGAGGTTTGTTTGTTTCGTCATCGTTTGATTGCAATTCGGGTCTTATAATTGTACCTCTCGCGATCTAGAGAAAAGGCGGTGCCCATCTTCCGCCGAATCTCACGAAGCTTCTCATAGAATGGGGTTTTGCAAAGCAACTAAAGAGATATGCACTGTCCATACGAGCCAGCATGTTCCTATCAGGTATGCATCTCGTTACCAGGATCTGCGCCACTGAGGCCATCGGTGTCTTGTTCGCAGCCGACGATGGCCATGAGATCGGTTGTGTCCGATGGCGAGAGGACCTATTACATGAGTCAGGTGCCGATTATCTCGTGATGCAGGTTAGTCGAGGAGTTGAACAACTGCAACCGTCGCATTGAACCAGCGAATAGTATCAGGATTTGTGCCAGATTCTATTTGATGCAGGGAGGAATGCCGGGGTGCACTTCCATTTCCAGGCCACCGTGACCTCTGTTCAATCCAATCCAAGGCGACCACGCATCTATTTATCCGATGGTCGGACGATGGACGCCCATGTAGTCATCGGTGCAGACGGTCCAAGGAGTATCGTAAGGAAATCAATCGACGGGCCCTTGAAAGAAACACTAGAAGGTCACAGCGTTTACGTGTGCGTTTGCACATTCTCCCGGGTATAGATAACACCACCTACCGAATATATAGGGCCGCCATTTCCCGGGACCACTTGAAGGATGATCCGGAGTTGTATGAACTCACTGCATACAAGGAAAATAGTCCTGATGTATGTACAATGCTTTCATTTTCACTTTTGGTGTATTCCTCACTTGAAGTAGTATTTGATATGGACAGGCGACAATCGCCATGTAATGGTACTCACAACAGTACGCTAATCTATTAAAGTCATATGCAACCATTGGCTTAATCAGCGATATGCACTAGGATCAGGGGAGGATGTGTTCTATTCTCGCATTCCTTCCGGAGATGGATACAGAAGGTCACCTTGATGACGATGTTGCCCTTGATGGCGTGCCAGTGGCAGGAAACACGTTGAAAATCGAATGCGAACCTAGGTAAGCGTACCACCCCGACATGTTTCCGACGTTTCAAGGACTTGGGTTGTTAGGCTCCAGAGATTACTGAGCCGGGTTCCCGTATTTCTGCGTAAACGGCTGTACCACCGCGAGTTCGCCGAGGATTGGGTGGATGAGTATGGGAGAATGATCGTCATGAGTGAGGCAGCCTATCCGATATGGGTGAAGTTTATCTTTTTTTCGCGTTGTATCCGACGTCAGACCGTGTTGATCAATGGTCTTTCAAGACCTTTTGCATACAGGCCTGTAGCATGCCAGTCGAGGATGCTGGCGTGCTGACCACGTTGTTCACTTATCTTAAATCCGAGGAACATATATCACACCTTGCGCATGCCTTTCAGGAAATCCGTGAACCCCGCGCCCGGTCCATATATTTGAAGGAGACCAAGGCGTTCGGCACATTCTGGACTCCTCCCGGACCCACAAGGGTAGCACGTGACGAAGCTCTGATGAAGATGCTGTTGGAAGGTCACAAGGGATGGGACGAGGACAAATTCCGGTGGCAATGGGATGAGATTTGCGAGGTCTTCACTTACCATGGTAGAGAGGCGGCTGAGGACTGGTGGGTAGCGTGGGGGAAGCTCTGGGAGAGAAGCCAGCAGACAGCGATGCATGACTTGTACCGGGTGGATTCCTCATGATCATGGCAGACAGCGGACAAACGGACCTCTATAAACACCTTCGCTGTTTTACGACCGGACACTAGTTCGTTCTTCGCATCCTCCTCTAGCTTCAGATACCTAAAACAGCTCATATCATGGTGTGTTATTTACACGACTATTGACCTAGGTAAGGCCAAGAGCCGGACGAGCAATCTTGGTCTACAGATATGTTGTGATAGGAGAAGTGGTAATGCGGATGATATTGCTAGGAATAGCACATGTGGACCGGAGTCAAATTAGTCTCCGAACGCTCCACTAACTCTACACGGAGCGTCCGTCAATCACGTATAGCAACTTCTGCACAGCGCGTCAGGTTCAAATTGACTGGTAAAGGACGAGAACGCACTAAAGAACTCGTACGAAAGCCAACACAGGGCATTGCTGGGCATGTGGGTCAGTACGCGCGGGGAGATACCGCGCCCAAATCCTCTAATACCGTCCCGTTTCCAAATAATTCTGAAAGCGTCCACCATGCCACTGAGTCGCCGAACTTCAGGGTCTTGTGACGTGCCGCGCGTCTGTAGGAGTGTCTTGGCTACATCGAGCGGCGTCGTCACACCGGCAGCGACACCCCCTGCCAGACCACCTGCAATTATGTGCGTTACAGGGGAGTACTCTCCTTTGGGATTTAGCACCCTTTTTATTTGTTCGTAGACTGTGAATTGCACCGCAGTGAACGGGACCGACATCGTCAGCGTCGTGGGATATGACACATAAAAGGCCCCAAGGCCTTCGTTACGGTAGACCACCCGTATCGCAGTGAAGACGGAACGGAACTCTGATTGGTGTACCTGCATGCGTTGCTTGATGACTATAAGCAAGGTGGGGTTGGGTGGTCGAAATTAAAAGCGAGAAAAGAAAGCTCACCGTCGAACGGGTTCATCAATGCATCACTAGCAATCGTGGCGGATGCGCCAGCCAGAGCTACCGCAGAACATGAGTGATCGTTAATGAGCACACAAGATATCACGGGAGGGAAGGAGGTACGGTAAACAGGGTGTTTGAAAGTAAGAAAAAGAAGTTAAAAAGCAAGATACGTACAAGTTGCTAGCCACTGGTTTCCAGCATTGTTACCGCCCACAAGCTCCTTCACAGCCTCGTACGTCCCAAAATGCACTGCATGAGCGGGTCCCGCACCTAGTATTACTGACGACACGCCTCTCCATAGTGCCCGCATACCCTCCGTTGAGGATATTCGAGTAAAGGCATTTCCGATACCCGTGTATACTGCCGCGGGCGAGGCAGCAAAAACTTGCATCCGGGTCTGACCACAAGGAACATTATGAGCGCAGCGCAGGACCAGAGAGTTACAGACGAGCCTTGATACTGTCTATAGGAAACATGACGGCGTGTTCCGTTATCCCTGCCTGAGGATGGTTTAACATTGCTCCTGGTCACTTCTCGCAGCCAGTCGCAAAGCAATCCAGCATACGCGAAGCTGGCCATGGGCATGACTCACCATGGCACCAGCCAGCATATTGACCTTGTGGGCCACAGATAGTGAGATGCCCGCCCACGTACGAGAAACGAGAGACGCACTGTGAGACCCGCATTGGACGGCAACCCCTCGTAGTCAACCTCCTCTGCCATGAGTGCGAGCTTGCGTATACCAGGACTGACTCGAGCGTCAATGCGTTGTACACTCGCCGAGCGCGATCAAGAACGGCGGTCGGTGGCAGCAGCGAAAGAACGACTTGTACAGAGTGATAATGAAAGAGTTCCACAACACACTGCGCAGCAGATCCTATGCACACTCGGCTCGCGGAAAAGGATAGGTGGAAGGGGAAAGTGCCGGGTGTAGCTAGCTACCCAGCTACGCGAAAAAAAAAAAAAAAGTCTTGGTGTCGCAACGGATAGATGGACCGCACTTCTCCACACTTCATGACGGATTTCCGCCAATGGCCACTTTGCGGGCTGACAACCCGACCACATCTGCACACATCATCCAAGTGTCCCCAATGGCACTGGGCTAAAACGCAACTTGTATTTCTGTACAACATACACAGGTATCTACATCGTTTGTCAACGCCCACTGCCTTCAAGGCACACCATTCAGTCCGGTCTTGTCTTCCGCAGCTAGTCTATCGTGCTCCTCGATATCCCTAATAGAACGTATTCAGTCAAGGAAAACAACGACTTGTGGGATACTCACGCAGCTTCCCATGGGTAGTCTAGCCTGGAAGCAAGTGGGACAAATAAAGAAAGTGTTTAGACAGTTCATCAGAATTCCATCGTTGAGCACGTTGAATGATATCTTACCACACATCCTCCACCTCTGCGCCGACGAAATACCTAGTGGGAAAATCGTCTTGTTCAGCATGTGAAGCTCAACTTTGTGCCAAGACATACCGGACATCCGGAGGTAGTACCCCGAGCTTCGGTTTCAGTTTGTTGTGCACCACAAAGACCGCGAACTCGGTGCGATTGGCTTCGCGCTCAGACTCTGCAAGGTTCTGCAGCTCTTTCTCGACATCCTTTCGGAGTTCCGAAAGGGCGTACCTATGAATAGAGTTGAGAACACTGGTCGGAAAATTCCCTTGTCCAATATTCCTTACTGGAGGGTCTTCCGAGAATCATCAATTTCGTCCTGCAATTATGAGATATCGGATAACACGCCCCGAGGATCGATTACTCACGACAATAACAACTCTTTGGCCTAGCAAGATCTTGCCGGAATCGGGTCCCCTGCAACTTATGGTATGTGACGTTTCATGATCGATAAAAACGAATACTGACAACCACTGTGTGCGGATGACCTCGTTGCCTATCTTCTCAGCACTTGTTCCAGGGAGAGCTTCATAAAGTGAAAGGCCAATAGCTTGAATGGGGATATTTTTCCTCGTTGACTGGTCTTTAAGAAAGGTACGCTGCATAGGAGGTTCAATATTGTACCGGCCCAGATTACCGCCGCTCTAGGAAAGGAAGGCCTTTGACGGTGAGCTTACCAATACTCGGGCAGGAAAGAAGCCGCTGTGACACAAGGGCTGGGTCAAGGCGATTTGCATCGCAAGGATGAGCACGAAACTGACCCTCCTCCTGAGCCACACTCGATTAGTCTCATCGTTGCTCATCGATGATCATTGACGGGGAGAACGAACCGATCGCAATGAATAAACTCGGCTTGAATTCTGCGATCTCCTTGGCGCTCGCCTTGATGATATTGTGAATGTCGTTGTAGGTGGCATGGAGATGCTTGAGCGCACTCATCGCGACGGAGGAAAAAAAAAAAAACTCGGAAGCGAGGTATACGTTGGCACACAGCCGATCGTGATAATGCATCGCAACCACGTGACTGATATCTCCAACACCTCACCTCGGCCATGGCGGACAGTGGTGAATCGTCGGTGCCATCCTCCGGCCCAAAAGCTATAGGCAGTCTTGCAAAGAAGCCATCCGACGTGACCAGACAAGGAGCCCAAAAACTCAAGTTTGTTCCAACGCTGCCGGCACGGAGAAAGAAAGAGTACGCGGTCAGAGTCATGAACCGTTCCACTTGTTCTTATGCAGTAGATCCACAGAGATGCAAAACAGGTATGCGACACCCCGTTTATCTTTTTACCTGCGCAAATAGTGGCTATAGGAAGCACCCTCGCCGCCCGTGCAGCCTTCGGACAAGGGAAGTGTCAGAGGGCGGGGCGGGGGGAGGGGGAGGGGAGGAGAGGGGAGAGGGGCCGCACCTCGGCCACCTCCAGCTGAAATGACTGCAAGTGGGCCCTTTGCCATGGGCCCCGCTCTTGCAGGCACCTCTGCTCGGCGTAACAATCCAAGACAAAATTTCGCGCCTATCGTCCCACAAGGGCCTACAAATGGGCCGGCTTTGGGTGCCAGCGTATCGAACCTAGCAACACCGACATTAAAGAAGGACAAGCAGCGCGAGAATACACTTGTCGATGTGGCACACAATACGAAAAGCGAGAGCGACGACGAAGTCTACTCAGAGCCCGACGAGGGCGTTGAGATCATCGACATGGAGAATGTGCGGCAGTTGGATTGGATGGCCCCCGAGATACTGCAGAGAGAACGGCGGGACCGAAGAAAAGGAAAAGGCTTGAAAACAGAGTCTGAAGAGATTCCATTACCACCAGATTCAGATGACCAGGGTAGCTCTCCTTTGTCTCTTTCGTTTAATCATCATCCAACCTCATGATTTCAAAGGACCTTCTGCAGAGAAGCTTAGAGATGTGAATGCACTCAATTTGAGCGAGAGCGAAGAAGAGCTGGAAGATATTATGGAAGATTTCGCGATTCAAACAAATGTGGGAGCGGTCCGTATTTTCATTGGAACCATAGATGCAGAACAAACCATGTCTTCAGGGGGGCGTTCAACCAAGACGATTATACTTTTTCCAGTTTCCCGAACCTTTCCCAACATTTGCATCGACTCGGGTGCCAAACCCAGAGCCCCCGAGAGAAATGGATATAGACAGTCTGGATCGGGGCACTCATACTTTGAAGCGCAAGGTATCCTTTGCGGCGGATGTCAAGCCTCCAGCACCTGTGTCCGAGTCCACAACGCCAGCGACCCAAGCCATTCCCGAAGTGCCCAAAGAAACACTCAAAGTACAAGGCTTGATTGGCCATGTAGAGGTCTACCGTAGCGGCACGGTGAAGATGCGCCTGGGCAACGGAATTGTTCTAAATGCATGATCATTGTTGTCACTGTTTTCTTGTCTTGTATTGACGCATCTATCGCTCGCAGGTGTTGGAGGCCACGCAGCCGTCGTTCCTCCAGCAAGCAGTTCACTTGGACATGGAAAACAAGGAGCTCCACGTACTCGGGCGAGTCAGCAAGCGATTTGTGGTTTCACCCGACCTCGATGTCTTGCTAGCCTCCATGGAGGCTGCAGACACCAGTACGACCACGTTTGACGACCCCAATCTCATCAGGATGGACGCTGTATGACTATTCGATATATTTTGTAATGAGACCATACATGCGAGAGCTAAAAAAACGGTTCATCGTGAACTGCACAATATAACCCATCATCGAATCCAAAGATCTCTGTCAGGTCTGCTCACGGGGACGGATACAAATTACTGTAACAAAGTTGATCAGCGGTTAATACATGAGCGGAAGAGAGGGTGGCAGTCAGAAAAAGCGGTGGGACGTTTGTCCACCGAAGGTAGCTGAGATGGTTTTCTGCAGTGCAGGATGGCTCCCGCATAAAGCCAAATGCCTCAAACATCATGAAGCGAAAGAATCTGTAGGACGAGAGGGACTCACCATGAGCAACGTTGAGTTGGGGAAATTTTAAGAGTGTGCGCGAGGACTTTTATAGCTGGAGGCTGCCGCGATGGCAACTCCGACGCGGCAACGCTCGTTCAGTCATGTCTACCTCGACGACCTATTCAGATTCGCCAACACCTCAACCTTACCCCTACCCGTCGTATTCAGATGCATCTCAGCACCAGCCACAGTCAGCCACCACCACCACCACCACCACCGCCAGCACTTCCACCGCACCGCACCCCCAAACACGTCAGGCCGCAGAGGAGGCGCGCAAGGACCGCACCCTAGCGGAGTTCCTGCTCATGTTGGACGAATACGAACCCCTAGTACCTCATCCCCTTGCCGTCTGCTATCTCTCAGCTCACCCCTACCGCTAGATCCCGAACGAGGTCACTGACTATTACCTCCAGAGAGTGGGGTTTGAATGCGACGATATTCGCCTGTGAGTGCTCTGGCTCGTTCCACTGCAGCCGTTACTCATTCGCCCTGCAAAGAAAAAGATTGCTTTCGCTTGCCGCTCAAAAGTTTGTCTCTGACATTGCCTCTGACGCCTACCAGCATGCTCGCATACGCACAAATGCAGCGGGCGGACGGGCTCGTGCAGCTGTCTCAGGTCCGGGAGCTGCCAAGGTTTGTCCTTGTCCTTCTCCCATTGACGAGCCCCTAATATCTCTAAAGGACAAGACAAGAACGACGTTGACCACGGATGACCTGAGCGCGGCGCTAGCCGAGTACGGCATCAATGCCAGAAAGCCCGAGTTTTACCTATGAGCCAGTGATTGCACGTCTCAGATAGCATTCGATTCCGTGTCATACTTGCTGTTCACCCTACACTACACAATGTGGCACTATACGGAATCCCAAAACATCAGGTCACTATTGCTTTCTTTTGTCCGCCCACGTTGATCAATGGGCACGTAGAAATGGACAGACTCCGTTCGCGGAGCATGCCCCAGCTTACCCACCAGTCTTCTGCAGCTTCCTGAGCACTGTATCCAAGAACTTCACTGATCTCTTCCCATTGTAATCTCATCTTGTCCTCGTCCCAGCCTTGCAGCCCATGCGTCACCATAGCCCGGAGTGATTGATCTCGTTCAACCCGATGCGGGCCGGGAGGTAGCCATACAAGTCGAAAGCCCGCCATCTCTTTCTCGTGCACACTCCGACAGCGTTCTTCACGAAGGTCTTGGAACGCCTCCACGAGGTGAGGTAATTGGGCCCAGCTCCTTAGTCGAGATAAAAGCCCTCCAAGCACTTCGGCATCCTCTACTTGGAGACTCGCGCTATGAGTGATGCAGGGCTGCCCTCACGGTCAGATAATCGATGCCAACGGACTGGAATACAAACTAGTTACCAGTGACGGATGAGCCGCCTCCCCCATCAGGATGATCCTTCCCGACTCGTCTATCCAATCTGTCAGGGGATCTCTCTTGATGTACCGCTTGCGCTGCAACACGGGAGAGAAATTGAGCAACCGTTCCAGCCTAAACAGCGATAAGAGAGAAGCGCTTAAATTTCCGAGAGAGAATCTCTTGCCTCGAATCTCCGGCAAAGCGGAACTTCTTCCTTGGTATCGTGAAATTCCACTCGTCGGATGAATTGTCTTCTAGATCATTTGAACGGTCAGGGGAAAAGACGTGTATTGTGTATTCGGTGTTATCTCGCTAGCAAGTTTACCGCGTGAATGATGCAAAACGTGTCGCCAAGAAGTGCGGCGGGTACATACCACGGGAAAACCGACCGCATGAGAAGATGTACCCATCCAGATGGGGTACTATGAAAATCCATTTCGAAAACCGAGAGATGCAGGGCGTTACAACTTGTCTTACCTGTACACCACTTAGATCGGGGTTTGTAAATGCGTCAAGCTCGGGGTCCTGGCGCAACTGTTCTCGGGAAATTGTCGCGCTAAGATAACCCCTTGAGTGTGACGCTCGCAAACAGACGCCTAACGGGCCACACGCTTACACGTAGACAGAGAAGCTTTCCGCACCACGTCGTCCGCGATTCGGCCGCCCCTCGACCGCCTTACGCACGATGCCACACGACCCGTCTGCGCCTATTATCAAGTCTGCGTACAACGTCCTACCCGAAGCCAAGTCGACCCGCGGGGGGTTAGCGGACACTTTAGTGACAAGGGTGTCGTAAGACATTTGTACGCCTGCCGACTTGGCTGCCGAATGCAGCATCGCATAAAGGTCTCGATACTACAAGAGCGCCACGCCCCAATTTGTGACACACTGGGATGACACACGGATGTGAAACGGGACGCACATGCATCAAAAGGTACTCCGCTCCAATCTCTTCTAGCACCTCTGTTTGCGGCCACAACAGATGGCCCACCATCTCGCCCGTGTCCACTGTCACGTGTCGTCATCATTGTACGGACCGTGTTTCGGATCGCGAGCGGCAACTCACGCGAATAGCAATGGCTCTTCCTCGTCGGTTTACCCCATCGCGTGACATGTTCGCCCAGACCCCATACCTCGAGGATTTTCGTCAGATTCGGCGGGATGCGGACGCCACAGGCTTTCTGTGTGCGGCAGCCACGACGACGCGTCGCGCGTTTGAAGGGGGAGGGGGATGTGGGTCAGAGTGCTGTATGGGCATCGCTGAGGTGGTTGTACATGCCTGTTCTGGTCTCGACTTGTCGATAACGTGGACTTTGTGGCCCGCTTGGGTGAGCCTGAACGCGACAGCCAACCCGGACACGCCTGCGCGATGACGAGGTCTGACAAGCCATCGAGGATCAAGAGCGTCATCGCTCACCTCCCCCCACGACTATGATGTCCAAGCTCAGGGAAGCTTTGACGGAGAACGACATCGCGTTGAGCAAGACTCAGATACGATCGTGTCTCGGAAGAGGCAAAAAGGGATGAAGATAGCCAAAAGAGAGCGGGGGCCCAAGTCAATTCCCAGCGTAATAAAAGGCCATGGAGGGGTTGACGAGAACTCATACTTGTAAGCTCGCAAACATGGGCAAGTTATCCCATGGAGTGTCAGACAAAACAACACGCGTTTGATCGCTTCCGCCCCGTGTGACACGCAAGAAGTGGTGACCACATCTTGCAGGATGTAAACTTTGAACGATCCAGATTCCAGAAGGCTAAGAAAACGACCCCTGGAAAAAAAATTTGGACATCAGCGCGAACCACTCTACCGAAGAACGGCGCCCGCGGTTTAATCTGTGGAGTTAAGGGGCGCGGCTCTGGCTTGTGCAGCCTGTGGAATCATTAATCATAACCAAACATGCCACTGGTAATGCAGGCCCAATGGGGCAAGCACCGTCGATCAATCAAGCACCGTCCTGCTCGTCAACACTACCGTGCACAAATGGGGTCTCGTCTAGAGCTTGTCAGGCAGACAGACTTCAATGGAACCACTCTGACCCAACCGTACATGCATTGCTTTCGGCAGCTGATCTACATTTTCCCCTTTGATACTAGTGCCATGCACTGCACGGGACGAATAGTGCCATCAAGCCTACTGCGTCGCGCACTAACGATGAATTGGCAGAGGGGTCCGGTTGCCGGGACGAGCTAGGAGGAATCAAATAGAGCCTCAGGCCGCCGGCATAACATAATTAACCGGGCTAATTTTCGACTCGTCGTCTTCTAGACATGCGTCTTGTGTAGCCCTCGCAATATATTATCAACATCTGACAGGGTCGCCTCTTTACGGGACACTTCCAGATAGGCCTCTCCTTTCTTGTCTTCGACTGGATCGGCAACCCGGGCAGCCACGTGCCAGTGTTGAGGGTGCAAGCCCCTGGAAAACACCTCGATAACCGCTGGTTCTCTGGGACGCACCGTCAATGACCGTTCACACGATCGATGGGATGCCTACCTGTCCAATAGCCTCTTGGCTTCAAACAGGTAGTCCGAATTCGGGGCTGCTTCCCCGCTCGCATTCACATAGTCATCAGTCTTCAAGATGCGCCTGTCTTTCGGCTGGAGAATCTTTGTCGCCGATGGCAGCGAGGTACTCATGTTGCTACGTATCACATTACTAATCACAAACCGGCGTAAAAACCCCACACCTACCGTCGGCTGTCCTCGCTGACGAACTTCTCCACGTCTTCGAGTAGGTTCAGGGCGGGTTCCACCCAAGGTTCCATGTCATCCGAGTCACTGCCGAGTAGCGCAACTGCATACCCACCGCGCTGAGAAATAGAATTGAGTACCTGTTATGTAAACGACGTGATATCAATAGGCTGACCTTGAGCAAGTATACCTTCCTCCGGCAAGTCGCCAGTGGTTCGTGCGCGGGGGCCAGAAACACGTTTGACCAGGTAAATTGCGGTTTCTCAGCGTATGGAGCGTCGACGCCTCGTGTCGAGCCATTCGACGAAACCATGGAGGAATCCAACGCAGGTGAAGGGACTCTCGATGGACGAGGCGTGTCCGCTTCGGCGGTGTCCGCCTCCGCGTGGGCCGGATGCTTCTCGTGCACCCCGAGCGCATCAGGCTTTTCCACAGGCAACCCATACGAATTCTCCGACGCGATCGCATCTTCGAGCGCGCCTTGATCGACCAGCGCCTCTGCATGTGCGGTATGACCGTCACCTGGACCCGCTCCCGTTTCCTTGGGACTGGGCCCTTTGCCAAACGACGGCCAGACCCACTTTCTGACGTCCATAGTCATACCGAGGTTTACACCCAGAAATCCGCTTGATGGTGGAGGTGCCTCCGTATTCCGGTAGTCATCATGTCCGCCCTGGACGTCGTCCGATACGTCCGGTCGTGTCGTCGGGGTGGGTGGCGCAGTGGGCGGTGCGAGTTGGTTCATTAAATGCCGTGCTAATGTAGCTGGGTATCGTGCACTTCTGTATCTGCTGGAGGGAGCGACGTGCGTCGGCGTCAATACGAGCGCAGCGACGTCCTTGGGTATCTGTGATGAGAAACAATCGATAGCGGCAAGGATGGACGAATAGGATGGATGGAGAGGCAGGCCTTGAGGGGGGGGGGGGGGACATCAGGTCGATTGGGTGGGGGAGGGGGAGGAGATCACCGGCCGCGGCTCAAATCGGAGACGGA
>JBBPKE010000104.1:0-33668 GCA_038089095.1 Tylopilus orsonianus | reverse complement strand
CCTTTGTCCTCGTGGACGCTGATTCAATGGGTGCACTGGGTATGTCAGTACCAGCTAAATGAAGTACATTTCATTAATGAGCTATCCAATGGCACCGAATTTGTTTCACTGTTGCACAGTGACCATCGCTCCAGGACTGACTACTCCAGTTTGCTATTTTCAAGCTTCCTTCTCCATGTGCAGGAAAATATCTATCAGTTTACAAATTACACACGGGACAGCGATGTGCACACTCGCAATCATTCAATTCGCGAAGCAGTCGATTGAAATGTACCGTATCACGAGGCAATGGCAACTGAATAGGTACATGAACTTGCTTGTCGGGTAGGGGATCATATACTACTTGCTCGTGCATGTTCCCGTCTCATTCTTCCCTTCAGTACCTTGCCATTCCATCTAAATTTGCAAATATACGAACTTATATTAATTCACCAACACAGAATCCTCCTGCCTAGCCTTGTCTGCATGTTGATCATCACAGAAGTCCTTTCGAGAAAATGATGGTGTATAATATTTTTAGTGCACATTCTTCCCTTTAACACTCTAACACCTCGATTCATCATAAACATACGGGAGTCGTACGCGCATCACATTCGAGCTGATAGACACAAGTGCGGGATCGACACTGGACTCGGCTTGTCATCTCCATTTAACCGCAGCACCAGGGGCGAATCGATCTTGTTTGCGGATCGTCGACGGACTCGGAATGAAGAGTCGGAGAATGTCGAGATGTCTGTGGAAATCGGGACGGCTCGACAAGCGTCGGAGACGATACTCCAGGGCTTCAAAAACGCGTCTGATCTTAGAGATGGTTTATTGAGTGAACGTGATTAGGCGGTCTTGGGAGGCTGACGTATCTCGATCCTGTCGATTCTCGGCAACTTGACGTTGTAGAGAATTGTTCTACTAGAATGTTTGCGGATGCCAATGTATCAACTATGCCTGTGCTCAACAGACAGAATGCTTACAAGCTGTATAGTACCTCTGTGGCGTCAGGTCCTAGCTCATGTCGGGGCGACAACTGGGTGTAACCGCGGATCAAGGCTACCGCAGCTTGGGACACGAGAGTCTGCCCTTACAGTCATAATAGAAACCAGAAGAAAAAACATCCTTCGAGTCGTTGGTGTGCTCCCCAGGCTAACCAGGCCCCAAGCCCAACATAGTGTGTGCTAAAAATTCATAAACGGGCGCACCCTCACTCCCTTACTACCGTACATTCTCCCAGACACTTCTGTAAGCTGACTGGCTCCCACTAGCATACAATCACGTATTGTACTCTATATATCTCCATCCGTCCATCGTAGAGATAGCAGAGTCACCGTTGTACCCGTACCGTGCAGTCGTCCCCTACAGAGATTGGTCCAGTTTGTGCCCGCCCGCTCATTCAATGTCGGCTGACTTACAGCTTCACTCTTTTGGGATCTTGGGACAAGGTTGATCTGGATGGAGTCCGAGTTCGTAGATCACGACCGACATGGTTTGATATAACCCTAGTTTTCCACGGGTGTAGTAGAAATAATCGGAGTCCGACACCAAGACTAACTGAGATTTGTCGGGTTCCCCCCTGATCATACAGGACTCCCCGGGAATCCCTGAATCTCTTGTAATGGCAATCATGATCCACGTTTCTTAGGGTAATAACTACTCTTTCAAATATTTCAAACATAACGTGTCGACATGGTAGGTCCAGGCGCCATCCTCTGGCTCTATCAAATGATTTATTCGTTGGCATCTGCACGCTCCGTCGCTGCTGTCGGCTCAAGAAATATTTGGCTCCTTTCTTGGTCTAGACACATTGGTGCCTGCAGTGGTATGTATATTCAACAGACCTCGATTCTTGTCTTTCCGCGCATTTGGAGAATCCCGACGAGAAGACTCCATATCTGCGACACGCCTACTTACATCACTCTGGAGGTGCTGTCTGACACGGAAAACAGACACGGCTCTGAAGCCCACGTAGTTATTCTTCACACATCATCATTCAGCCAGACCCTTTCCAGAACAGGGGGGTCAACGTTTAAATGTGCGTCAGTCTATATATGCCTCTGTCTCATATGTTGTGCCTCCTGAATTTATTCTTGATCAATTACGCCAGAGAGATGGACCTATGTTAGATGCACTATATCTGTCGTCACACTGAACCTCAATTAACGACACACATCAACTGATGTCCTACTGCCACCCATTTTTGACTATGGCGTGACCATTGCCCCTCATTTATTTCGCTCACCATATAGCCCGCACCTATCATACGATGCTTCGAACCTACCCGAGACTACCAGGGAGAGATAGTCAAGCTGCGAGCATTGCTGTACTGCGTGCGGTGTCTGCTAACATTCAACTGGTAACCAGGTCACATCGAGTCAGTACAGCAGGGTAGTACATGGACTGTAATCTCCCGGATCTATCGCATGTTCACTTAACTGGTGAGAAATCTTATTCATACAAACATAAGTAAGCCAGACGTGATGTACAGATGAGGAGGCGTTTGGTGTGCCCTAGTTGGCTACGTGATCAATCAATTTCAGTTCTACAATCTCCTTCCATGTCTGGGGGGCGCTGCTCAGCTTGTCGATCCAGTCCCATCGCCTCAGAATCTCCTGCTTCATGGTCTCCATTCCCTCCATCTCATGCCTGCTAATACCCCTATCATCCAAATCATTCTCCTTTCTCGTTTCATCATCGTACTCTGGTGCCATGGATGGCTGTAGGCTTCCCATCGATAACGAAATGCTCGCTACGTCATTTGCGATCGGCAGACGAACTCCTTCGTAAATGCGGAGAACATCCGGGATACGAGAGAGTGTGGTAAGAGAATGTGCGATAAGCCGGCCAAGCACAAACGCATCCTAGACATGTGTAAGTGATAGTGGAAAGGCGACCTAAATCGTAAATAGGACGTACATCGATCGCTTGGACTGCACCTGCGGCGAAGTGAGACGTCATAGCATGACACTGAGAATGTTCATCATCATCAGTGGAATATCCTTGGAAACTGGTAAGCCTAGAAAATGGCGCACCGCATCCCCAATAAGCGCAACCCTCTTTCGTACGCAGAATGGGAGTGGTTTCACAACATGCAACGCCCACTTAGACGGATTTTCACAAAGCTGTATCATGTCCTGCTTAGGCTGGCAAACTTTTCATAGTATGGAGAAATGTCACCTTGATTATTTTCCTTGCGTCAGGTTCGAAGTCGTTGAAGTGTGCAACTAGCTCATCATGGGTTGCATCAGATGTCCAGTGTCCTTCGTAGTGAGTGCCCATCAGACTCGGATTGCTGATGGATGCCGCAATATTGATGAGAGTTCCATTGGCAACTGGATAAGAAGTGAAGTGCTATGGATGGAATATAAATAAACGTGAATGAACGCAAAATAGAACACTGTCACCTTGCCCTTTCCAGCATACTGTATCACAGAGTGAGAGGTAAAGTCATGTATTGTGTAATTGACTACTTACTGATGTAATTTGATTGAATGAAAAATGCTCTGGCTTCTCCTTTATCAATGTCTCAGTAGGAATGAGGCAGCGGTAGATTATTATGCCTGTGAAGACCGCTTCTATGTATTGTTTAGGATCTGTCCTGATACTATTATTCTCGTCTGCTGAGGCAGCTTCGAACAATGTTTGTCGTACGGCTGAACGAATTCCATCTGCCCCAATGAGCACATCAGCGACCGCAGTAGTTTCATCTGCAAACTCCAGCCTAATAGGCAACTCTGAGTATGGATCCTCTTGCACAGGTTCCAAATAGTCGACGAGCCGCTTCCTGAAGTGTAATTTACACGAGACTGGAAGGCGTTTTTCTAGAACAGCTACCATGTGCTTGCGATGCATGAAGGAAGGAGCATCTTGGGGCGTTCCATGATGATAGGCGCTGATAATGGAGAACAGACAAAAAACTTACAAGGAAAAACTCTTCTGTACCACTCATATCCTCCCTCGGGCATGTCCGATCGCCTTACAACTCTGGCTGGCATGCTAGCTGGGAGAGACAACCATAACGAAGAATCATTACTCACTTATGTCGGATCCTGGTTTATGCGTGAAGGTTTGCTGAAAATCCTCAAATAATCCAAGTTCCATCATAACTTCATGTGCTTGCTTAGATAGAACGATTCCTGCTCCAGCGGTATCGATGGAATGGTGTGCTTCATATAGATCAATTGGTATTGAAGGGTTGTATTTCCCGATTGTAATTGCGAGGATAAGACCGGCAACACCAGCGCCGCTGCGAGGCGTGAGTAATCCACTAGAATGCGAACATAGCCCGTGTACACACCAGATTGCAACATGAAACTCGGATCTCGATTCATGAGAGGACAGTGGAACCGACATTGTATGTCAGGAGACCAAGAGATATTGGAGGACAGCATCTGGTCGTGGTGAAGACCTGCTTTAAACGTGTCAGCGGAATTTTGGAACTGGCAGATGCAAGGTCATCCGTCAACATTTAAGATATCTGCCACTAAGTGATAGTATCTCGACGTTTCTCTCTGGGAAAAACTCCAGTCTCTCCGCTGCCCATGGACTCACATGAGTACCTCAGGTTAAATTCACCGCATTCGTCGACTCAGGTCCCAGCTCATATCGGGGCAACAACTGGATGTTGCCGCGGTAACGGCCACCGGGCCGGGCTGGCAGTGTAAAATTGTTTACCAAAGGCTTTGGAACCAAACAACCACCTGATCCGATCGAGCTCGTTGTAAGCCATGGGCCGTGCCCGGACGCAACAAAAAAAGTCTAGCCGTATACCAAGGACATCGACATTGCCCTCTATTGCGTCCCTCCTTTCGAAAGCCCAGGATCTCATCATCCAGTGCGATTATGCACTCGCTCGCAAATTTATCGAGCGCGTCCTCGCTAGGGAAGACACCACGCTCGCAGAAAAGAACTATGCGAGGGAGATATTCGCTGTAGTTCTCTTGGAGATTGGAGATGTTGACGAGGCCAAGAGGGTATGTCGTCAATTTAGATCCAATGGCGTTGGCTATCGGTTCCTCTGAGACGCTGCCGCTAGATCTTCCTCACGCTCATACCTCCTCACCCAGAGGCGCCGTCTCCTCCGCCTCCGTCTGCGTATCTCTACCTCGCGCAACTCACGGACAATGACCCACATGCAGCCCTCGCACACTACCAATCTGCAATCGATCTCCTGCAGACGCAGCTCAAGGGAAAGTCCACCTCGAGTGGACACGCGCCCAATGAAGAGAGTTCAGATGACGCGGAGATCAAGGAAAACATCGTGCGCGCGTATCTCGGTATGGTAGAGATCTGGATGGATCCTGAGTACGACCTATGGCGAGTGCCTTTCCCATCTCTCGGTTAGCCATCTATTGCTCAAGTGCTGCCCGTCATCGTTCGTCTAGCATTGACCCAGCGGCCTCGAGCACATGCGATGCCCTCCTCTCCCACGCCCTCCAAATCACACCTCAAAACCTTGAAACCCTCCAGACGCTCGCTAGTGTCCGTCTCTCGCAGGAGAAGCCCGACGAAGCCCTCCTTGCTCTCCGGACCTTCCCACCACCGTCCGAGTCCACCCACTCACGGTCTCACGTGCGCCTCTTGCTTGATGCGCTCCCAGTCCAAACGCGTATTGCCCGTGCCAAGCTGCTCATTGAGTGCGGTGCGTACCCGGATGCGCTTGTCGTCCTTGAAAGTGTGCTCGCGGCAGATGATGCCAATGTCGAAGGATGGTATCTCATGGGCTGGGCCTGGTGGCTACTGGCCGAGCAGAAAAAAGCAGGGGACATCGTTGATACCGCCGGACTCGGCGAAGACGGAGAGCAGCTGGAGTGGCAGGACATGGCGAGGGATGCTCGGGATTGTTTGGAGTCTTGTCAGATGGTGCGCATTCTCTACCCTTGGTCGTAGTAGGGGAGTTGACCTGTCACGGATATTTGTAGGCGCACGCTTCACAGGGACATCCAGACGAACCATTACTCGAACATGCCAAGGAACTCATCAAGGCCCTGCATGTGCTTGGTATCCAATCATCTTCAGAGGAAGAGGATGGCGCTAATGGGGAGTGGGAAGGGATTAGTGACTTGGACGAGAACGAAGATGAAGATGTGGAAATGACATGATTATGTCGCGCCTTGGTAGAAAAAAGGATACTAATACCTTTTGTATGGCCGTTGCGACAGACAGAGCCATTGTTTAACTAGAGGATAAGCGTTATGATTCCGAGAACCATTTGAATTATAAGTGAATGGGTAATTATGTCCATTGAATATACAACACATCCGAGCGATGCACGCTAACAGTAAGCCTGAACAAGTAACTAAAAGGCAATACAACCCTTCCTGACCGGGCACTCTCATCCTGATAATCCGAGACTTCGGTATTAGTGAGTGATGGTGTCGAACATGGTTGGCCAGGCGTCCTTATGCACCACGGGATGCAAGCCCTTGCGGAAGTTGCCTATCGGCGGGATAGGGCGAGTTATTAATCGATGCGATGATCTCTCCGTCGCTCGTATCGATGGAGAATTCACACTCGCAGATGACATCGTCCAGCCAGTCCGGTGAGGAACCGATGGGTTTTGGAATGACAGAGATACAGTAATTAGTATAAATTACTCTAAGCGTCGGAAGCCTACCAATGTCAAGCACCAAGTGTGCCTCACACCAGATCGTACGGTTCTGCCCGGCCAACAAGACATATATGAGCCTTGAGGCCTTGGGGGGCGACCGGCATGGCGGGGCTCTCCGACAGACGTTTTGATTGGGACTTTGAATATTTAGACGAAACGAACATGCTGCAAACACGTTGACCAATGGTCGAGCCTCTCCTCTGCCTTCCCTCAGCTTCACCACCAACAGCAAATCTCGGTAGAGCCATGCAACTCCCTCCCAAGAGTCAACCAGGGCAGAATCATGATTATAGCGACCGCGAGGTACGCGGCTCAAGTTAACCTGCCACTGCCACGTCGGATTTACTCTAGGCACGCAGCTATCCAATAATGGCGGCCAGGGGGACTGGGAAGACGTCTCAGATGCCGAGGAAGCCTCTTCACGACGCGAGGTCATGACCTCGAGTACAAATGGATCCCTGACGAGCACAGTCTCCGTACGCAAAAAGCGCCGGGTCCAAGCGAAAACCACTTTTGTTGCCTCACCAACTCCATCCAAGAGCCATGCTACAAAAGGACGCAAGAAAGCCCCCCTCCTGAAGAAGGAGGAGCTCCAGGAAGCCCTTACAGATGGTGCTCGTTTCACTGCATCATATGCCTTTGACGTCTCTCGAGGTGCGATCGAAAACATGCGCAGACCTCTCTCGTGGATTCTCTTTGTATACATGTTTGCGTGGTTGATATCACGCGTGACCCCGACACTCCGCACGGCGCTTTCCCCGCTTTGCATCGTCCCCGGGATATCAGGGAGCGCGCTATGTGTCCCTGTTAAGCCAGCCCCTACTGTGAACTTTGGAAAACTTGCCAATATACAAGGCTCTACGTTTGAGCAATTGGCTGAAGAGTCCGCGGGTGGTTCTCAGTTATCCATCGGTGTTCTAAGGGCAGAGATGGCCACGCGTGATCTCTCACTCGTGGTACGCTACAGCGACCTCAAGTCGAGGGAGGTCATTGCAGATTCACTCGACACGATTGCCTCGGACGCAAAGAGAACTGGCAGAGGGTTGAGCAAGCTGAACGCAAAAGTCGTTGGCGCCATTGACGAGTGGGTCGTTCTCTTCCTTTTCATTTTAGGCGACGTGAATACTTATGGCGGCGCAGGGTGATGGCATTGAATAATCACGCGATGGCTACCATTGGAGATGCACACAAAAAGGCTCCCTCGCGGTTGCTGCAGGCCATTTCCCCATTAAAACTAGGGCCGACCGCTGAGGAAATTATCACTGAAACGTTTACACTTGCCATGGACGAGTCAGAACGTGCTTTCCAGAAGCTCATACTCGAAGCCGAAATCTCTTGGCAGAACCTCGAACAGCTGGATGCGGACATTGCGACGCTGCATGAAATGGTGACTCGAGAAGACAAACACACCACAGCCGAACGGGACAAGCTCCTCGGTGAACTGTGGACGAGATTGGGGGTAAACAAAAAGGGCGTGCGAGATTATAACGACCGTTTAGCACTGCTCAATGACCTCGGGGAGTATAGGAAGCAGGCTGCTGCACATGTCAAGGCGGCATTGCGAGCGCTGCACACGATGAGCGACGATCTGGAGGTCCTGCGGGAGAAAGTGGCTGCTCCGGGCCTACTCGACAGCAAGGTACCACTCCATGTCCACATGGAGAGCATTCGGAACGGATTGGAAAGACTGCAGGAGGGCCGGACGACATCGCGAGGGCGCAGGATAGAATATGACGACACAGTGAAGGCTATACTCAACGGCGGTTCCGGGTGAAGTCGTGTAGATGTAGTCGGATGGCTCATGTACGTGATGTTCCGAAGTCATCCGTGATCCAAGAAGCGTAGACAAATGATCCGAGTGCCTTGACTGGGTGTGTGTGCCTTGAAAGGTTGCATAAAACGGAAGTAGAGGTCGTCAGTGCCGACGTTGGCAGACACCGGGTCAATCTTGGCAGCAAAGCGCGGTCTGGCTATCAAACGGAGATGATGGCTCGGATCAGTGGGAATGGAACCGGTTTCGGGTAACAGACGTCTTATTGTGGCAGACAAATCGGGCAACACGTGAACACTCAAAGACAATTACAATCCACACAGTCCAGATAATATGACCCGTGACACCCCACCGCTCTTTTTCTTGTCTCCACCACTCCACTGCTGTCTTGTGCAGCGTCCTATATTTGCCACCCATCAGAGGAGGACGTGCCCACTAGGTATGGACCATGCCCTGGCCATTGTTATCTTTGTTGACCGTCTGAAAGGGTGCCACCCCTACATTATTTGTCTCACCACCTGCACCTTATCTCGAGTCATCTGAGCCACACAACAGCAATAGTGAGCATATCCCAGATCCCCAGGCCTTGATCGCTGACCCGGGACCTAGTTGAATCGAATACTATTCGACGATGGCCGATCGTCGCGTACGTCGTCTTGCTTGGTTTTTGTATTCGGTCTGCCCTCTTATCTCTAGCACCATCCAGCTCTTAGGTGGCGTAACAGACGGACCAGTCTCTCCGGACGTCAGGGTTCTGACTTCCTTGCCATTTCTTCAACTAACCCAGTCCTCAGGCCTGGAAGAGAGCCGTCTACAAGCGTCCACCCAAGAATTTTCACATAAAACTGCTTCCCCCAGAAAAGCACGGTCAGCATTTCATTACCCATTATCAACTGTCGCGAGACCGACACTACATCACAGGCAATAGTTACAGCTATGGCCTGCGTATTCACCCAATCAAGGATGACAATGCATCGATAGCCACACGTACGAGCTCATCCGGTGGATCCATCGCCTCCATCAACGAGTACGATGTCTGGCGGAAATGGGAGGATTGTCTATGGTGGCAAGACACCCTTGAGCTAGAATACTCTCGCGCGGCAAGAGAAAAACGCAATCGTCTTGCTGCAGGCAAGGGCATTAAGAAAAACGGTGTCTATGTCCACAGTGACCAGGCTGCTTCTTGGGAGTCTCTCCCTTTCGGTCCAAACCCCGAGGCCATTGCTCGAAACATACACGAATATGTACCAAAACTCTCGAAAAAGGCCACTCTTTTCCGTGCGAGTCAGGAAACTGTTTACCAGCGATACGACGAGCTCATAGCGATGATGGGGGCCTTGTTTGACGACGATTTGCCAACACTTGTCAAGGAAATCAAATCTACTACTGCGTTTACCGACTTTTTCGGCCTGTGGAGGAGGGATATTGATTTGGCGCAAAAAATAGCATCAGCGAAGAAGCCCACTCCAGATCATCCACGACACTCCCTATCGACCAGTATACTGTCCACCCACCCAACTTCGTCCGCGAAGCTCTCATCCCAGAGCAAAGGGAAAGCAGCAGAAAAAGTGCATATTCCCTCTGAAATGTCTACCCGCTCGGATTCGTCATCAGAAGATTCCGCCGATCCGTCAAGGCCAAGCAGACTGATGGCTCGGACACGGGAAATTTGTTCAGTAAGGTCCAGGGCTTCATCTTCAGAGTCTCGTTCTTCGTCTTCTTTGCCCTCGACCCCTGTTGTACCGTCTCCCTTTGTTTCTCGACTACCCGCCATGGCGTCGCAAGAGACGCTACTCAGATTCGGACATAACCCACTTGTTGGTGAACGGAGCCCATATTCACTTCAATCGCTCCCAGAGGATAGCGAGCTTCCCTGCTCGCTGAAGTCAAGTCTAGACGATGGTTGCTTGCGAAGACAGACCGGGTCTATCACTCGAATGACAAATCGTAATGCCAAGGTTTATGTTCCGTTACCGGAATCCTGCGAGCCACCCTCTGGGTTACCAAGTAGGTCGCACCGTTCTTGCTTACAATGACACTCACCATTTGTACAGCGCGATCTCTTTCCCGGTATACAAGACCCTCTTCTAAATCGAGACATTCTTCGGTGGATTTGAGGGCTACTGCCTATCTGGACGAGCTGGATGTGGACTATTGTTTACCGGGTCCTACTCCGGTGCCTCGTGGTCATCATCCCAGAACTTCCGTATGCAGCTTGGCATCCATAATGACCAACACCTCTGTCGATGCTGTGATTCCGCGCGGTGACAGACCTTCGCGGTCGTTTGCGAACAATGCTCACCGACCATCCTCGCTTTTGGAGGAACCGGAGGATGAACCATGGTCGGAAAACGAGTCCCAATCCGAGGCCCCAGAGGATCTCCTTGATACTTACTTTTGTGGTATGCAATGTTCCATTGTGTTGCAACCTGACGGGTGCTGAAGGCTTTGTTAGACCTAATTGCACCACACGTTCCGCCCCCACAGGACTATCCCGAGACACCAATGACGTATCGGTTCTCACAGAGCGTATCCTCTAGCTCGAATACCAGATACTCTGATCGTCGGTCATCCTTGTCAAGCCAATCGACGTCGTCCAGCGGTGCTCCCGGGGTGCTCTCTGTCAAGGCCATGCATGAGAACGAGGTCATCATGCTCCGCCTGCCTCATTACACTGGATTCGAGGATCTGCGCCGCAAGATTTACGACAAGTTCAGCCAGACCGAGAAGCCGACCATTTCGAAATCGTTTGCCATCGCGCTGATGGAGCTCCCTGCCGACGCGATGTCCGTACAGGGCGGGCGACCTCGCGCGGGTTCTTGTTCGACCGTTGGATCGGCTGCGTTCAAGGGAACCGCGCTGCATTTCATATCGTCGCAGGACGAGTGGGATGACGTCGTGGCGGCCCACTGCGGCAAGATCGTATTGCGGATCATCGGGAGCCGCGAGTAATTCAAAGCGTCAAAGCATTTCAAGCAACCATGCACACCCTCTGTTCCTAGCCGGCCTGTCCAACTCTTTTGCTAATTCGTATTTCGTCTTCGTGGCACAGGCTACACTATATGTTTCACAGAATCTCATGATTCGTTCCTCGTATAGATATTCGATCTTCAACCAGCCACCGTTGCATTCCATTCCTTTGTGATCAACTTTGCTTCTTGATCCCTTTCATCACCCGTTCCAATCCTTGTTTCTAATTTCTTGGATGCCACCTGTCATCTCACACTTTCTTTGGCTCTTGGATACCATGTGATCCATGGCGTTAGGCCAGCTCTGGGTTTCATATTGTATCAGTAGGATAGAATGTTCATTACGGGAATATAATGTGCAATTAAACATCTCATGCGCCGACGGCCGTCTGAGGTGACACGGGTGCCACCCCGGGCTTGGCATGTGGGGGACCCACCGGCAAGGGCGTGCGCGTCCAATCGGGTAGCATCCCCTTCAGCTGCTGTTCGGGCGACACAGGCGGCGCCGAGTCCATCCCGTCGTCATCATCGTCGTTGTCGTCTCGAGACGCGCACGCCTCGTCCCATTTTTCCCGCACGACTTCTACTCCACCCGTCTTAAGCGCGCTGTACCACGACCTCCGATCAATACGATGGCATAGATGCAGCCCCAAAGCTGGGATAACTCACCCGGCCAACGACCCTCCCACCCAGGCCACCAACGCGGGTGCAAACGCGGGTGCCTTGCCTGCATTGGCCGTCGCGCGCTCCGACGACGATGGCTGAGGTGCAGGGTTGTTCAGGATCGCAATGTGCTGTACAAGCGGGCGCAGCGCCGCATAGCGGTCGTAGGCCGGTGGCAGCGGTCTTCCCGAGCGTGTTGGTCCTTGGCGTGGGCGCGACGCAGTCGATGTGATGGCACGCAGTAGCTCAGCTTGCAGCCGCGGGATAAAGCCGGGAAGCATGGCTGTACCGCCCGTGACGAGGATGGAAGACACGAGTGTCTTTCGAAGGTCAACTGGCACCTGTGGGTTGGCACATGTTCAGCAATGGTGCTCGCATGCAGTGACGAGCCAAGGGGGAGCAATTGACCTTGAGTAGGGCTTCAAGGAGCGTTTCAGCGACGCTGCTTTCGTCAACGTCGCCACCCTCGAACAAAACCTCTGCTGCACGCTCCCGGATCCATCCCGGGATCATCAGAGTCCCTCTCCCCGTACCTAGCTGTTGCGATGTGGGTGGCGCGACCCGAAGTTGGATGTCTGTAGCGGTAGAGTGCCTCATGTACATGTTGGCAAGGATTTGGAGATGGTCATCTCTACCACCCAGATCAGACCGTCTGGAAATCACTTCAAAATCGGACGGGGCCTGCTGCGATGAGCTTGTGCTCTCCGCCTCTGATGCTCGCGAAAATTCGGACTCTGACATCCCTGCATCACTCGAGGGAGGTGCATCTGATTCCGAGGAGGGTAGGGGAGAGGAGAAACGCATGGGGTCGCGATTTATTTCGAGCGCGGTGCTTACGAAGCAACAGCGTGTTTTGATCTCTTCAACCAGCGCGTCCGTCAGAATTTCTTGCGGCACTCGGGTAGTGCGACTTGAGAGTGGGGGATTGTCACTGCTAAGGGTTACTGGAGGGGGTATGTATGTGGCGAAGAGCAGAAGGAGCGCGCGGAGGTGGGATGTAAATCGTAAACCGGCTAATGGTGTTGTTCGGAGATGGGGAAACATAGGCCGTGCAGCAAATATCTGCATCACCTGTCAGCCTGGAAAAGGCATTAAAAAAAATAACAGACTGGAAGTGCTGTGGATTCGAGATGGCCACAGTCGATAACAAGACCAGTAATGCGACCGACAGAGAGAAGGGAAAGCAGATGACTCGAGGCAAACGACACAGAAGGGACCTTGGTGGTTCTTAAGCAAGCTACCAAGAAATAGGAAAATTAAATATACCTGGAGGTTTCCAAACAGAACTTTGGCAAATATCTCTTTGATGTACAGTGGTAACAACGGATGTTCAACGAGGATCACCTTGCGCGACTTGGGGTCTGTTAGCAGTGACCTACCGTAGACGGGCGTCAAACTGAACAGGATCTTCTGGAAGATGACGCCTACTCATGGAATACAGAACGCATGCACCGTTCAATGTTAATTTCGAGTATCCTGTCTTCCTCGGCCCTGGCTGACGGATCGATCGCACGGCTCCAACTCCAAAGTGATTGAAAGTTGACTCGATCAGCATAAAATACATCTCTTGGCTTTCCTTCCCCGCTGAAACCAACCTTCCAGATGCGCGACCCCGGGTCGACCACTACGCGGTCCTCGGTGCCATACAGCGAGTGTCTGCGAGTGGTCGTGTAGTGCGGTGACGATAGTAGGGTGTGTGTGCCGGCGACACGAGCTGTAGTGGGAGTCGCCAGAGGGTTTGTCGAGCTTGCATGGGCTCTTGGTGTGGATGGGACCGCAGACATGCCAAAGTTGCGGTCCATTTTGGCTTGTTGTAACGTTTGACTTTCCTTGCACGTGATCAAGACGCGTCTTCGTACAAGCCCCACCATGTGGAACAACGCAGGTCTCAGTACATCTATCCTTATCACAACCCGCTCGCCTGCGAACGGTATGGTTCATCACACAGTGGCCAACATCTTCGTCTCGACAAAGCTGCGGGACCTTGGCCCCAAATCTTCCGCCGCTCGCACATTCTGGAGGATGGTCGCCAGGTGCATTCGCTACCAACCACCGACGAAACATCTCCTGTGGGACCTGACCACGTTCAGTCTCGCCAGCGTCAAGACGCCCTGCGTGGGCACCGGTTTCCTCGGACTTGCGCCTCCGGTCCCTGTGCCTTGCCACTCAGATGACATCCCTGAATTGCCGTACATTCCACCGATATGTCCTGGTGACGCTATTCCAGTTATCGGGGACCAAGATATTCTTGGACTCGCCATAATTACCCCTCTTCCTCCCATGGGTTTTCTCGAATCGATATTGCTGAGCCTGGAGGAGGGCCAATTGTTGTCCGAGAGTACGCTGCGAAGGCTGAGGAGAAAAGAAGCGGAGATTAGAGCAGCTGCGGCAGAGGGGAGGACTCCTCTTAGTGAACAAAAAAGGAGAAAACAAAAAAGGATGGCAGCGAGGGCTTCTACATCACAGGCAGGCCTTATTTTCGATTAGTTGGACAATCCTAAAGATGATAGCAGGCGACTTGCGGACCATCATCCGGGGAGGAAACTTTGATGTACCAAGAACCCATCCTTACCTCACCGCAGAAGCATTCGCACCAGAAACCGACTATGCAGTTTGTGGAGGTCGTCAGTCTCTTCGATAGCGAGCGGCGCAAGGTTAGCGTGGAAGACATTGAAAGACTAGCTGCCTCCGCTTCTGTGCATAGACGTCGCAATAGGCAGGGCATAGCGCCCTCGAGCCAAGTACAGGCAGCCGCATCAGCAACTAGGGCCGATTTGAGGGTTACCGCTGCGTCTGTTACATGACATCAATACTTACCCTGTCATGGCCCCGGGACGATAGAGTTATCTTAGATCTTATTTCACTTGAATTTCTTAGATTTCAAATACTTCGTATTTGTATTGTTATCAACCTGAAGCGTTAGCAGCATATAGCATAGACCTCACTTCATAGCAAAGTCTCCAAGCGCGTTATTTATTTCTAAAGCCATTGCCAAATACGTGTACATAAGTCCAAATACCGACTCCGTACTCTTCCTTTGCAGAGTATCACTAAGCTAGTTCAAAAGCATTGCTATGGCGTCCCTAGTTTCCCCGTTTAGGAGGACATACAGATACCTTGTATGTGGTCTATTCTGCACGTACTTGCTAATTCTTACCAATGAGGGCAACAACAACTTAGCAATACCTTGCGCACGAACAGCCGGTTATCTTCTGGTCGTGTCTCATGGGAACTGCGGGGCCCGTACTTGCTTTGACGATCCCACCTATCAGGCAGAAATACTTTGGTTACGTCCCCGCTGAGCGCGTACCAACTACATACCCTCGTAAGTTTCCGTCCTTCCAGAGTTTATGGTCCTTGAACAGCAAAACGTTGCTATCTCTCAGTTCCAAAACGGCCACGGAGACTTGTTCACGGATACGGGGACGAATAGAGTAGGGCTCCATGAAAAACCCTTTTCACTGGTTCTGGACAAGTCAAAACTCGATCCAACTATGGAGGGGTCTTGATGCATAATAAACATTCGGGAACCACCCACTAGCGTCGGTAGAAACCTTGCTTGGTTCTAGTAGTACGGATTATCTACGACGGTCTACTACTGCCAGTAATGTTTCATGTGAAATAACCCCTGTCCCTTCTAGTTGTATTGCCAAATGCATGAACTCCCATGCATCAGTTCTGCTGAACCAATACTTGTATGAGTAATCCTATACTGTGATTACAGTAACAAACTGAATGGCCAACCTGACCAAAATGGTTCCACTGTGTCTGCTAATCTCTCTGCTGAATGGTCACATTGTGTTGCAGCTGTGAGAAGGCAGGCGGGGAGTAAGGAGGCCAGCACAAAGTCAACAGGGCTTGGGTTGAGTACTGGCCGACACGTGGTCATCCCTGTCAGTCCCGAGTGGGAAGCCATTTCCCACTTCGAAGACCAGAGGGATTTGATGAGCAACACGGACTGTACCACATCTCGAGAGTCTTCAAGTTGAAGCGCAACGCAACACGGTCCTAGCTCATTAGCTTCAGGCTCTCAGGGTGGGATATTACTTTTCAACGATGAGGACATTCTCTCGTGCTCAGGTTTTCCTTGGGTCCGCGCGTTCGCCAGTGACACCTCCATTGGTACTACGACAGACTCCCATCGCGTCGTGTTGGCGTGCCTTTTCTACCGAGTCAGACACACTCAAGCAGAAGCCAAAAGCCAGCACACCCCTCCGACGCACGGCCTCCGCTTCGCTTCCTATTCGTTCAAACCCGACGCCAACTCGCAGTCCAATCCGACCCGTATTAACATTCGCGACTGCGGAACGCTATCTCCCCGCTCGGCTACGTCCTCGCCTCACACCGGACTCCCAGAAACTCCACGATGCATGGTGGATTCCACGTTGGGGTCAACATGGTGAACTTTTCGTTTTTGGGAACGGTAGCTTTGTGTCTTGGGGATTGAGTGAAGACGAAGCTCGTCAGTTCGCAAAAGACATCTTGGCTCCTTGTGAAGTCGGGTCGCTCCAAGACCCTGAGACCGAAGAGCTTGAATTCGTGACGGATCCAAACGAGTGAGTCTATGCTTGTGCATGCAAGCAACTGTTCGAACGACTGATCGTCCCTTTCCTTTCAGGAAAACCCGGATACAAGGTGACTTGATCATCCTTGGGCGCGTCGCACCGCTTCAAGACCCTTCGAATGCCGCTTCATTTTCTCCGTCAAACCCTTCTCTCGACATGACGACACTTCTCGCTCGATATGCTTACTCTCAGGCACTCTCCCGGTCTACCACACTCTCTGTGCTCGAAGAATCCCTCGATGCATACCTTCTTTCTGTTGCCCAGCTACCCCACTCCCTTGAGAAGACTGGAAAACCTGGACTCGGCCGTCAGGAACTCATCAAAAAGCTGGGTGTCTTGATGAAGTTCCGTCAAGGTCTCAATCTCAACCGCGAGAATTTTTCTGATATCCCTGACTTGTACTGGGCCGAGCCTGAGCTCGAGAGCTTTTTTAAATCCATGGCGGCCGCACTAGAGGTCAAGGCGCGCACTCATGCCGTCAACGAGAAGATTACTTATGCGACCGAGGCAAGTTCGGTTCATCGTCGGTGTATTCATAATCGTCTTAATCGAAATTCAGGTTCAATCGACGCTCAGACAGCTACTTACGGAGGTATGCATCATCATGATCATGCCATATCCAGAGTGTTCAATCCGTCCTAGTCCTCTGCACACCGTATGGAACTGGTAATCATTGCCCTCATCGCGGTTGAAGTCATTATAGTGAGCCTCCCCACGCTATTCTTTCACGCCGCGAATTATAATCGCACGCAGGCCTTGATACACGAAGGGCCCGAACTTTACAAGATGCTCTTTGGTTTGCCGAAAGAGAAAGAATCCGATGCCGCCAGATCGCATTAACCCAATCATACTAACTTATAGATTAGATAGCCGGGTATATTCCACCACTCTTCATCATACAATTTAAATACGTTCGATACCGCAGCTCAAGTGTATCATATCAAACGCTTCCACATGCTATAATCCAGGTCTCCTGTTCAAGTCAAAACCCGGATCTTAGCGCAAATGCTCATTGACGTTCATCCTTCGTTCGAATGAGGTTTTCGGCACAAGCAGAGCGCGGGGTAAAAGAGCACGAGAACGGTTTTGGACCGCTATGTATTGTCAAGACAAGCGATGAGTAATAACCAGCTAGCTATCGACAATAGCCTGACCTCGCGAGTCCACTCGTAAATTCTACCTTGACGTCGATTTCGTTTCCATGTGCATCACGGGCCTTTGCAAGATGCAAGGTCGCCAGTATAGTCACGACGGCTGCCCAGACATTCTGATCTGCTATATGCCTTCCAGGGCAGATGCGGCTACATAATCCTTTAGTTTACTCTCGAGTCAAAGCAAGTGTGTGTCCCACCGGCCAAAACCGAAAGCATGATGGGACGTGCTCTCTGAGAGTGTTCCTGCTGGAGTGAGATGGCGCTCAGGGATAAAATCCATCGGGTTAGCGAACAGCGTCTCATCGTGTCCCATCGCCCTATACGGGCTCAGCCTAGAAATGTCCCGGACGACAAGACACATACCAAATGTTGGTAAGAACGATAGCACCTAAAATGAAATCATGACACTGTGTCATTGATAATTTTATCCTACTCACCCTTGGGAATGTACATGTCGTCATATACATCACTTGTCGTGGTCATATGTGGAAGCGCTGCGAAGACAATTCAGCCCCCCTGAACGTCCCTGGACCAACTTACTGACCTGTAGGTACCACTGGTCGCCAACGAAACGTCTCGAGATATACAGCCTCGACATATGGTAGATTCGATCTGTCGCCAAAGTCTGGCAAGCGTTCACTGCCGACGACCCGGTCAATCTCTTTCTGAGCTTTAACTTGCACTTCTGGATGAAGCACCATGGCGAGCAGAAATACCCGCAGAGTTGAGTCGCTCTAAAAGACCCTCTGATTAGACTTGTTATGAACGGTTTGCATGCCCCACTTACAGTTTCAGCGCCACCTACGGGATTACTATAAGTTCATGCTAGATCAGAAGGTGCGTTCACGGACCTAGGAAGGCGGATGCTGCCACAGCTTTGATACCATCTTCATCCACTTCACCGCTTTCTGTTTCAAGCAAGTCATGAACAAGCGATTTTCCTGCTGCTCCAACAGCCTAGCAGAGTGCTATTTATTCTGTAAGAAACACAGGCGAGACAATGATAGTTACCATGTTGTCCTTGACGTATTCTACAGGGCTATTCAACACTTCCTTTGCGAGCGTACGACATTCTTGGGCCCGTTTCTTGTATCCTCCTCCTGGCATCCAGGATGGAATACGTGCCACTTGTCGTGCGGATGATCAATACAAGTACATAACACTATAGTGAATTGGACGTACGAAACGGAAAGGCGAGTAACAAGGCGGCTCTTTCGGGAGTCAAAGCAGCCATGAACAAACTAAGAAAATGTTCAATCTTGGCGACAAACGGATCATTCTTGAGCGCAACGTCGTATCCGTACGTCGCTGCCATGATAGTTGCTGCCGCAAAACTAGGTACGCATCGTCAAGTGACGCCGTGGTGGAAGTGTGCAACTAGGGAACACACGTCTTGCAATGTCTAACATAATCCTCTGGGGCGTCAAGCAAATTTTCGACGAGGTGGCAGGCCTTGCTAAGTGCTACCAACTTGTACTGACGCGCCGTGTCCTTGTTGAACGCGGTGTTGTACATCTTTCGATGATGCCTCCAGGCATTTCCATATGGAAGAAGGCCCGAGTTGAAGTCCATGCCAAACCTAGGCGCGCGTTCAATTCGGTTCGTCCCCTGGCTTTCAGCGACGGGAGTAAAATGACGTACAATTCATTTGCAGGTATGTGCGGCCTATCGGAGTAGATGGTCGATCTTCGATCCAACAGGTCATGCGCGACTTTGGCGCTGTTGATGATGATGAAGTCCTTGCCAAGTAGGTTAGCATATACCAAGCCGCCTGGCGAAGCATCTTCGGTGAGGATGATCTCACATACAATGAGAATTATGTCTCGAACGTACCGTACTTCTTTCCCCATTGCTCGTACGACAACCAAGGGTATGCAGGGTTGAGATCTAAGGTGTTACCAATCAGAGGAAGGCCCGGTGGTCCAGGAGGCAACGGAGGTCTGTGCCCAGATCGACGCTTTTGCCACGTATTGAGGACGAATGCAAAGCAGAGAATGACGCCCACAGAGCACGCAAACTCAGGTCCGACCATGATCATGGAAGGGACTATCATGACGCCACAGTCTTCGAAGCACGCAGTGACCGTGCTGTCGTGTTATTGGGATGCACAATTAAGGGTGGATGCCACTTTTAAGTGCAGCAGACTACCATGCTAACGAGCAACCCAACCCTGGGCACGTCACATATTCCATGTTGAGGACTGTCTCACTTCTGCGCGCGTTACCTACTACATATGAGCTGATATTGGACGTAATAACAGATGACAAGCCTTACATTCCAACTATTCCAAAGGAGTCATACCATTTTGGTGGCCTGCTATCGTTGGCCACTTTCGCGCCCCGACGTTATCTCGGCGCTAAACGAATGGGCGTGGACTCACTGGAGCATTGCACGCCGCTGGCGGTGGCGTCCCTTTCGGCCCAACAGCTAAATGTAGTGTGTTTTAGAGTTAGGTTCCCTAAGTGATTGTACCAAAACTCACGTCCATACGTACAAATAAGACATGTTTCACCTCGCATGCCGTGTTGTCTGAGATCCTCTAACGGACCAGTTCACGGTCAGACATGACATATCTCATTGCTAATTTACACACTCGACCTACAGAGACTCCCCATTGATTACGTTTGTCTGTTCCGGGGCTCCAAACTAAAAATTGCGCCCACGCCCGTCTCCCATTTGAATGGGGTCCTCAATATGTGCAGAGCGTCGGGTAACAGAGAATTCAAATGGTTTTGGAGCGCTACCGTCATGAAAAGCAATCAGCAATGAATAAAATACGTCTTGACGGCGACCTCACCATGAAAGTCCGCCGCTTGTGAACTCTAACTTGATTTCGATTTCGTTCCCAAACTCATCACGGGCTTTCGCAAGAGTCATGGACGCCAATATAGTCACGACTGCGGCCCAGACATTCTGATCTGCCATGTACTTCCCAGGGCAAGCACGTCTATAAAGTCCTTAAACGGGTATTCTTTGAACGGTGGATTACATGTGCCCCACCGGCCAAAACCAAAGGAATTAGGAGCCGTGCCTTCCGCGAGCGTCCCAGAGGGTGCAAGATATCGTTCAGGGTTGAATGTCATCGGATCATCAAACTGCTTCTCGTCGTGTCCCATCGCCCTGCACTAGGTCAATCTCAACTTACCTTTGAGAAGACGGGCGCATACCAAATATTGGTGAGTACGATGGCGCCTGTGATACAGTCATGACATGTGTCATCAACAGTTTTTCGTTTACTTACCTTTGGGGATGTACATGCCTTCGTATACGTCACTTGCGGAGGTCATACGTGGAAGTGCTATGAAGGAGATTCAAACAAACTAGCATTCCTGTACTAAGTTACCCACCACTAGGGATTACCGGTCGCCAGCGGAATGTCTCAAGAAATACTGCCTCCACGTATGGCAGATTTGGCCGGTCGCTAAAGTCTGGGAGACGTCCCCTACCCACGACGCGATCAATCTCATCCTGGGCCTTAATTTGCACCTCGGGATGAAGGACCATGGCAAGAAGGAACACTCGCACTGTTACATCGCTCTAACGGAATGTCAAGTTAAACCAACTACAAGTACCTTTCGACCACCCACGGTTTCTGCACCACCTACACGATCGTTGTAAATCTTATCAAATCAGGATGAGCGTAAGTTCGCGTACCTAAAAAAGTGGTTGCCGCTACGGCTTTGATAGCTTCTTCGTCCACCTTGTCATCGTCCACCTCAAGCAAGTCACGAACGAGCGATTGCACCGCCGTTCCGGTGGCCTAGTGAAGTAATCTTTATCGAACATTGAACACGAGTGAAGGGATGATAATTACCATGCTCTCCTTGACGTACTCAACAGGCTTATTTAAAACTTCCACAGCGAGTGCACGACATTCCTTAGCCCGCTTCTTGTATCCCCCACCCGGAAACCAGGATGGAATATACGCCACTAATCACCTTGACGATCAATGCAATGATCAACCTCGGCATGCATTGGACATACAGAATGGAAAGGCGAGTAACACAGCAGTCCATTCAGGAGTCAACACCTTCACGAATAAACTAATAAAATGTTCGACCTTCGTCACAAGCGGGTCGTCCTTGAGTGCAGCCTCGTATCCATATGTCACAGCCATGATGGTCGCCGCTGCAAAACTGGGTATGACTGTCAAGTGACGCTATCATATAAATATGGTATGCAACGTACGTCTTACAATGTCTAGCATAATCTTCCGGCGCATCAAGTAAGTTCTCAACAAGCTGGCGGGCCTTGTTCATCGCTACTGGCCAGTACTGACGTGCCGTGTCCTTATTAAGAGCGACGTTGAACAACTTTCGGTGGAGCCTCCAAGTATTGCTGTACGGAAGAAGGCCCGAGTTGAAGTCCATCCCGAACCTAAATGTGCACGTTAAGCCGTCGGCACGTAACCACCGAGCACAGTGACAACTCACATTTCGTTTGCCGGTATGTAAGGTCTATCGGAGTAGATGGCTGATCTTCGATCAAATAAGTCGTGTGCAACTTTTGCACTATTAATGATGATAAAGTCTTTGCCAAGTAGATTGGCATATATTAAACCACCTGGAAGGGCGACCCTCCATGAGGACGACCTCACATTCGCTAAAACTTGAACATACCATATTTCTTCCCCCACTCTTCATAGGATAACCAAGGGTGGGCAGTATTAAGATCGAAAGTATTACCGACCAACGGGAAGCCAATCGGTCCTGGAGGTAGCGGAAACCCATTTCTGACCCGGCGTTTGTGCCACGCGTTGAGGATGAATGCAGCGCAGAGCACAGCACCTGCAGAGTGCAAAATCCCAGAACTAATCATGACTGTTGTGACGCTATCGAACAGGCGCTTGTACATGTTCCCGGGATGAATCGAGGATTCAAAGGTCTAGAATGCGCAAGCCCTTGGATAGGTGTCACTTTAAATGCAACAATCCTCTACCGGACACGCAAACAACGCAAGGGATGTATGACCCAGGTGTGCCATCTTCGGCCAATTCTCACGTCTTCCCTAGTCCATTTTGTCCACTTACTGCATGTGATCGAATGTCCCAGTCAATTGGCCGCTATGGTGGTTACTTCATCCATTCACGATCCGACCCATGGTTTCAGAGGATTTCCAAAGTCCGAAAGTCGGCCACTGCCTTGACAAATAGTACTCACATATGTAGGTTGAAAGGTTGTCTATCCTTGGTAAGAACCAGGCCTCTCTCGTCACCCGTATTCCCCTTTCTCACGCAGACATGTCCAAGTAGAGATGTTAAAAGTGATGCGCACCAAGAAAAACCAAAACTCCTAGATATCAGCGCCACCCGACTATCCTGCACGCCATAATGTTGAGCTCGATAGAAGGGAAGTATAAGCTAAAATGGTCCGCTTTCGTTATCCATGTACAAATCATGGCCACTGGAAACTGTTGTCCGGTAATCCACCAGTTGTAGAGACGACGACGGCTGCCGGTCACGGCTTGCAACCAAAAAGGGGGACGGATTTCTTAATAATCCCGTGCATATGCTTAAGAGAGGATGGCTGGAACGACATTCCGGATGGAGCTTTTGTCTCCCGTAGTCACATGTCCCTGCTAGCGTCAGTACCTGGTACCTGTCATTCCCTACGGATATACGTTGGTAGTTTAGCCCGTACAAACGGCAACTAACCATGTTTAGGTACTCAACATGACACTGCTGACTTCCCTGGATGGACCTGAGAACTGTAGACCGTGGTTAGATATCTACTGTCAAATGATACGCAACTTTCCACCTAAAAAGGGTTAGCCACGATAATTGGACACGGTAATACTGGTGTAAGGCGGACCACCTAACCTCCACAAATCAGTGCTGTTGGAGCGCATCATACTCTGGAACATCAAGGCTGGCATGAGCAAGACCAATATAGTGGAATCATTTCCAAAATTTGACAGGGACTTTCCATGTACCCATGTTGGAGTATTTCAGTGACTAAACTGGCGGCCTTTGTTGAACCACTGGCATTGGCGGGATTACCCTCCGGAACTCGTACGATTGACGGAAGCATCCTGCTTCGGTGAGCTCAGCTTACAGACACATCAATTTTTAGTGGGAATTTCAGACTTCCGAAATTGCTACCCAGACCCCGTCGACTATCCGCAAGAAGTTCGATCATTTCTGATCGGCTAGTGAGACCAACGCAGTATAATCTACGAGTAGGACCAAGAAGCCTGTGGTTCAGATCCACTCAAGTTAACTAGAGGCACTTGCCAGTATGGTAGCAACGGTTTCAAAACCTCCAGTTGTCGTGTACGATCATCTGGCGTCGCCCAAAGTCGCAATTATCCAACCCCAGCGACGAGATTTCGACTTGAGCAGCAAGTGGTATAGATAAAATAAAATACGATATTCAAATACTAGCAGTGGCCAACACCAAACGTTCTACGACACGGCCTAGCCAATCGCCCCTCAATGCCGGTGGAGGCCAGCATGGTCCCCGAATTGGCCAAATACCTTGGAACACCAGGATGTGATCGACATGTTCCAGAGCCACGTACCACGGCCCTCTAATTGAGCAAGCTCATCACTCCTTCGAACCTGGGGTTGATGCTGCACGAAAACGGCACGGGTCGACTAGTCCAAATAGATCAGCGACATTGTGACGTCACTACTCCAGGCGACCGCAAGAAAAGGGCGAATACGAAAAACCCTGGCAGACTCACCGTACGAGCCCGCCGGTAAACTTGGGGAACACGTCGATTTCATAACCCGCAGGGCCGACTGTTTTACGAAATCTAAACATGGAGAGCATATGTACGGCTGCAAGCCAGGTGCAGGCATCGGCGAGGTACCGTCCTGGGCAGGCGATTTGTCCATAGCCATAATAGAGGCCGGACATGCCATCCGGAAAGAGGTTGCCATCTGCATCCAGGTATCGTTCTGGTCTGAATGCCGTCGGGTCAGAAAAGATTTCTTCATCCCGTGCCATGCCCCTAGGTGACAAGAAAACTCTTCAAGAAGGCCCCCGATGCCAATCTATGGAGAATGACATACCACAAGTTCTGTATCATGATTGAACCTGGGGACAGACTGTCAGGGAGGCTCCTAGGTGGCGTAATACACTGAAAACACCACTGACCTTTGGGTATGAGGCGTTGTTCGAAAATGACATCCTTGGTAACCACATGTGGGATGGCTATTCCCCTGGTTAGCATTCAAGGAGGCGGATCTACTCATATGACGACGAACTTATTGGAACGAGCAAACTCCATCTCAAAACTTCTCGAAGGAGTGCGTCGACGTATGGCAAGGATGTTCTGTCGTTAAATGTGGGCAGTCTATTCCTCCCTATCACCCTGTCAATCTCCACTTGCGCATGGGTCTGCGCTTCTGGATACAGAATTAGTGCCAGTACGATGGCACTTAGTGCTGATTGCGTCTAGAGCGACGTTGGACGGCAGAACCTAAACATGGGTAGTCGAACTCACTATAGAAATGCCAGCTTTGCGGGTCGATATGTGGGGAGAGCAAGGTCGGTAAATGAATGGGCTGCGTACAAGTTACCCTCCTACCTATGACACTTGATGTTGCGCAGTCCTTCATGTCCTGCACGTGCGACTGATCGTCTTGGGCCACCACATTTTTATCCTTCAAGAACTGCGCCACCATAGAGTCATTTTTAATGTCCTTTAACTGTTGCTCGGTCAGCACGCGAAAGGACAACGATCAGTCACATCCGCGTACCAAACACTGTTGTACGAATTCAAAGGGTGTGTCTTGGATCTTTGGAATTGATTCCCTGCATCGCTTTGTCCACCGCCAGAGCTCAATTCCGGCAAACCACGATGGAAGCTTAACAACTAGATCTTGCGTTAGACAGAGCCGAGCCGCTGTTAGACTATGACCCACGTTGCGGAAATCGATGGAGCAAGGCTGCTTTCTCGGGCGTCACAAAATCGATGATCCGTATCACCTCTTCTATCGCTGCTTCCAAGGGATCGTCCTTCAGAAGCATATCATAGTCGTACGTGGCGGACAAGACAACAGACGCGGCATACCTAGTCGAAAGGTATTACGACGGCACAATGCCTACAGGATTGTATGCTTACGTTCTGAAATGATTCTCAAAATGCTGCGGAAAGCGCAGCAGATTGACCAGCAAAACTCTGGCCGTCTTCGTCACCAAATCATGGTACTTGCAAGCAGTTGAGTTGTTCAGGTGCTGATAGAATGTTCGTTGATGGGAACTCCAAGCGTCGTAGCAGGGCGGACACCTTGCATTGGTGTCCATTCCAAAGCTACAGAAACCGCGACCATCAGACTGACGGCCCGAAATAGATAGGCACAAGTTTATTTACAGAGAGCACGTTCGGAGCACGGGGCAGCTAGTGTACGTGCTTGAATGCTGCTCGAGCACTCTTGCAACCCTCTCTGAGTTGACGACGACACAGGTCTGACCCAATAGCTTGCACGAGAATATTTCGCCTGGCATTCTCGTACATAAGGAGTGTGCGACATGCCTTGCTTGTAAAGAATCACCTACCGTACGATGCTTTCCATTCTCCAAACGTCAGCCATGGCTCACGCCTGTCGATCTTGGTGTTATTCCCGAAAAAAGAATGTCCTTCAGGACCCGGTGGGAGAGGCAGTTGATGGGGCGTCAACCTTTTCCGGAACACAAGCCCAGCAAAGCAGAGTGCCAAAAAGAAGATAATAGCAACGGGGGCATACAGAGGCAACGCCAGACGCCAAGTAGAGTGCTCCATCTTGACAGTGGCACGTCGAACACTTGCACAGATCAGCACGCGATTATATAACGCCAATGTTTATATCCCACCATGCGTGCGTACACCATGGTGCATGACGCTATTCATCCAGTAACGAGCACCCACCGAAAAGGGGCATGAAACTTGTGGGGCTTGCCGTGCTCGCAGCGACAGAACGAACGTGCAACGAGATAGGCAATGAAGGATGGCATGTCTGGACATGAACCGCTCCAGTTAGACGGTTTCAGACGACGCGATGGTCAAAGTGAGACATGAACGGAGGCGTACGTACAACGTTCGCACCCAAACAGGCGTGGGCACAACGACGATCAGAGTTGGGAATCTGGGATGTCAGACACCTCGCAGGGATCCAAACGATTCCGATTCATCACAAAGTGGCCATGGTATCAGTCCGTACTCGTCTGAGAACAAGTGCGACAGACACGGGCGTAAAACTGGTCGCCACTCAAGTGCCGAAATGTGTCGAGAGCGACCAGAATGACGTGCCAGTACCTGCGTGCGGCGAAAGACAGGTGTCAGATACTCGACATCAGGATGCAGCTTACTGTAAACTTCGAACCTTGAGCTTCAAAGCGGCAACGACGACCACATGCCGCATGCTCGTGAGTCGCTAGAGCACACATCCAAGCTGTAGATGGTCGTGTGCTTCTGCGCTGCCACGCGTCGACTCGGGCATAAACAGAATGAGTTCAGAGGTAAACGACGCCCATCGAGTTACTACACTTGATTGCAAGTGAGACAGGCTCGATATTCCCCAAAACGCGCATACGCTAACTCACTTTAGCCTTTCCGAACTAATGCGATCAGGCCCGGGCCAGCCTGAGTAGAGCAAATTCGATTCATTAGTAACCGAACAAGAGGCTCCCGAGGTCACTCGATTTATGTAACGTTTACCGCGGGGCCTGCGGGACAGTTCCCTGACTGGTTCCACAACAGGAACTCGTAGCTTGCCTGAGACTAGTGGCAATTCGGTGATTTCTCATCGCCGTTCAGACTCTAAACTCGTTCGGGTGTCACTAGCGCATCAGGCTGCTAGCTGTGGCGAGTACTTGGCACAAACTTCGCTGCATGCCACGAAACCTAAAAGTTCATATCACTGTCGTGATAACTGTGTGCCACAAGTTTCATCTACTTAAATTTGTTCAGAAAAGCGCGTGCGGCGCAAAATGAGCGTGGAGATTACAAACACGGTTAAGTCATCGTACACCGCTAAAAACCACAAACGTAAATATGTCCGCTGCGCGTTCACAGCTGCCACCACACAACAGCACCGTCGAAAAGGAAAAAAAGGCAAGGTCCGAAGAGCGGCCGCTGTGGCAGGGGAATTAACACGGTGGCGGAAAACGCCCATCCAAAAGTGATCTGACATTTGTCGAGCAACTATCGAGACGTAACATGTCTGATCTCATCGCCGCTTGGCTGCTGGTTCGTCCAGAAAGTCTTCCGCCACTTTTCTCTTGGCCCCAAATCCAAATGCGACCCTCGTCCTTTCCCCTGTCATAGGAGTGCCACTCTGAGAAGGTGTATCCACGGCTGATGATATACGTGAGAAACCAGGTTTCATCGACACAGGGGTACCAGTCCCATTCGTCTGCGAGACGGATGACAAGCCAGAAGGTACGGGGCTCGCAGTAACCGAACCATTAGCTTGGGGGGCAGGCAAGGTGAGGAACCCTGCTGAGTCGAGGGCTTGTGGAACAGCAGCTTTGGCAGCTTCCTTCTTCTTGCTCTTCGTCTTTTCCGTCTTGCCCTTTGACAACGGCTGAGGATCAAGGAACTCGGACGCTTGGGGCACAGCACTGGACACAGAAGTCAACTACGGTCATACTATCCAAGAGGAGAGGAAATACATACCCTCTATTACCGACAGACAATACAAAGTGGGCTTGCCCAGTCTTTTCTTGTCGGATTTGGAATGCTCTGTTCATGCTCAGAGGAGTGTCACCACTAGCCATGGCTTCCTTCTTCTTCTCCTCTGCGATCTTCTTCAGACGTTTCTCTGTCTTCATTTTTCCAGAACCTTTACCGTGGAACTTGTGAGACAACGCTTTCCAAGCCTCCTTGGGCGTGAGGGAGCGACCGAACTCGTCATAGTAGACGATATTAACGTCTGGCTTGTAGTTCTTGAACAGGTCGAGACTGGAACGAGCCTCCTGTTGCTCTCGAACACGGTTCTCGTACTCTCGCGTCGCCTGGTCCTTGTTACCGCTGCGGGCCTGCAGTTTGTCAAGCTCTCGCTGGGTCAACATGCGTCGATAATCCGTAAGCCAAAGATCACGCTGTTGTTGCACTTTTTCTCGCTCGGCCTGACCTGCATTGGGTTGTGCGAGAAGCCCTTGTTGGCGGAGGAGAGCCAATGTGCCCGCCATACCCGAACCAAAGGTGGGTTCTCCAGACGTGCCGACGACTGCATCGCCGTTCTCTGCGGCAGCGCGTTCTGCTGCCTCGGTGTCTTTGATAACCTGTTCAATCGCCTCAAGCATCTCTTCGTCGTCTTCCTCTTTCACTACGACCTCACCGGCTTCAATTTCATCCAAAGTTTCATCGCCCGGCATGTACACGTCCCGAGACGGTGATCGGGTTTTAGGTGGAGGCGGTGCTGCCGAGAGTTCCACTTGCTCCACCTTGAGTGGGGCAGGGTTGTACGAAATAGCACGGACAAATTCGGACGTGTCGTCAAACGTGAGGCCACCAGATTCGCCAGTGTCCTCCACGTCTTCGACTTTAATGACGTCATCGGCAGGGGCGGGCTGCTCCCGGGAGCGTTCTGAAGCGACTGGAAACGGTAGTCAGAATGGGACATGTGCAAAGAGATGGGGACCCACTTTTACGTGCGATTTCCTCGAGAGAGAGCTTCTTCGGTTTATGGATTTTGGCTCTTCTTTGTCGTGCGAGAGCAGCTTGTAGCTCGTCGTCATCCACAAAATTGGCGTCTAACTCACGTGTCCTAGGAACAACAGGTTTCTCGTCCACTTCCATCTGATCCATGTCCTCGCCACCGAGGATCTCGTTATCGATGGGAGCACGGCGGGAGGACCGCTTCTTCTTGGTCTGTGATGGGTACGGTATGGATAAACCCATAAGCGGAATAGTGTACATAATGGTTACCTTTGGCTTCTTGAATCCTATGTCGCCTTCACAAAGATAATCATGTGTCTCCAGATTCTCTGCAGCACGTGCATCAGAAGGACGGTCATAAGCGACTACACGAGGCATACTGACTGGTATAATCTATTGACAACAGGGCACGATTTACGGACACAGTACCCTGCTCTGTCTCGGTTCGTTCGGGCGCAGTGGACTTGATCGAGTTGCCCAAGCGGAAGCCCTAGGAGATCGGGTAAGAATGGACCCACAAAGAATGATGCAAGAATGCTTACGGTTTCGCGGGGACCTTCCAAGACTTGGTCATATTTGGCCAAGACGGATCGCTTCATTCCCTGCTTTCCCTCTTCAAACTCTTCGTCGTCATAACCAGTATAGTCACGCCGCTTGATCTTGAGTTCCTGATTTTTCTTGGTGCGCTCGGCTTCGGCCATTTCCACATTTTGCAGTTCATCCTCTGTGTTTGTGTAAGAAATGGAAAGGGCGAGTGACGAGAGACGGCCACCTTCGTTATCCAGGATGCGGCTATCCTTCAACGTAAGTATGCGGGCATCGCCCTCTGCGAGCTCGTCAAAGTCGTGGCTGACCTTGAGGCCTTCTAGATCCTCTGGAACAAAGGGTCAAGAATGGAACGGAACCAAATGAAGGGGGATACATACTCTCGGTGTACTCGTCCGCCTGAAAGACCATGTCCATATTCTCAATCTCCAGCTGCCGTTTACGTGCGAGGTCCTTCTCGCGTCTCTTTGCTCTCTTAATCCACTTGAGGGCATCCTCTGAATCGCCGTCGGGATCACCGAGAGTTGCACCGGTCAGGGAGGCGTTGAGCTCTCGTCGATTCCTCACCCTGGGCGGGTGCTTGAGCAAGGGAGCGGGGGATGACGGGCGGATACTCACTTGGCAATCCTGTCATGTATTTTCCTAGACGGGGGTGGCGGTCAGAAAGGGCGTCTTGGGTGGAAAGAATGGGCCCACTTTGACTCACGCTCCCTGGCGTCGCGGTCGCGCTGGCGGGCATAGTTGTCCTCTGCCTGCTTGTCTGCGTCGTCTGCAGGTGCTGCGTCATCTGTGAGGGGTTTGAGGCCAAGGGAGATGCGGATTTTGTTGGTTTCTTCGAGGGAGATGCTCTCTTCGAGGGACATGGTGGGCGTCGTTGCGAGACGGAGATGGCTTAGTCAGCGCAGTAGATCAGCCCCGAGTCCGAGCCGAGCTCATCTGCAGCCATCTCCAATGCCATATAAACCCGTCCGAACACCGAGCCTTTTTTCCCAATGGACCCCCGCATACCCGCCCTCCTCGCCCTCCCCGTCCTAGTCTGGGGCCTCGCCTCCCTCTGGCCCCGCAGACGCAGCTGCCCACTGCCCCCCGGCCCGACGCCCCTCCCCGTCGTCGGAAACGCCCTCGCCATAAACCCTGCCGAGCCCTGGGCTTCCTACACCCGCTGGGGAAAGATATACGGTGCGTCCCCCCTCCCTTCCGTGCCCCATCTTACATCTCTCCAGGCGACCTCGTCTACTCCCGTCTGCTGAACCAGGATGTCATCGTGATCAACTCGGAGGAGGTCGCCAGGGACCTCCTCGAGCGGCGTTCAGGCAATTATTCCGACAGACCTGCCATCATCCGCATGACCAACGACTTGTGAGCCATCCCCGAAACGGCGCGCTCTCGTCTGACCCTGCGACAGCTTTGGATGGTCATTCAACTCTGTCATGGTCCCATATAGTGACAGGTGGCGTCTCCACCGCCGGCTTTTCCATCAGGCTTTCCGTCCCGAGGCTGCTCTCAATTACCAGCCCACCCAGCTTCAAAAGGCACGCGACCTCGTCCTCAACCTTCTCGAGACCCCGGAAAACTACTATGCACATATCCAGACGTCCGTCTACCTTGTCTGCTAATTTCGTGTTTCATTCAGATTATTTTCGCAGACACTCGACATCAATCATCATGTCGGTCGTGTACGGCTACGAGACTGCTCGCCAGGACGATCCCATCATCAACGTGGTCGACAAGGCCGTCAACTTTGCCGTTTCATGCATACGCCCAGAGGTAGCCGCCGTTCTCGGGTTCTTCCCATTTTGTAAGTCTTTCTTTCTTCCGATCTCTCACCGCCCTCAGTTTTGTCCCCACAGTACGGTACATTCCAACTTGGTTTCCGTTCGCATCGTTGAAACGAACTGCGTTGCTATCTCAAAAATATGCGGACGATATGGTCGAGACCCCCTTCCGATTCGTACAACAGAGTTTGGTGGGGCCATGTTTTCACGTCCTATTCATAATGACCGACGTCACGGATAGGCAGCGGGTACTGCAGTTCCCTCTATGGTTTCTAATTCCCTTAACCGTGTCAAGGGACAGGCGGTTGCCGAAGAGTATGTACGTGCTATCAAGGAGTCCTCGGTGACGGCATTTGCTGGTCAGTGGTCATCCTTGCCTCTTTTTTCATACTGATCCATCATTTTAGCGGCGTCTGAGACAGTGAGAGCGTTTCGACTGATCATTATTCCGCCGGTTTTGATGTGCTGATTTCCCAGACGTCCTCGACCCTGTTGATCTTTATCCTGGCGATGTTCCTTAACCCCGAGGTACAAGCCCGTGCGCAAGCAGAGATTGATTCAATCGTCGGGACTGTGCGACTTCCGGTCTTTGAGGACCGTCCCTCTCTTCCCTATGTCGAAGCAATCTTACGCGAGACGTTGCGGTGGCATCCTGCGGTTCCGCTGAGTAAACCGGTCTTTGATCGCATGTCGACTCTTCTCACGTGTGGATCAATTAGGCATCCCACATGCGACGACGACTGCTGATGTCTATGACGGTTATTTCATTCCGCCAGGTGTGTGACTTGGTGGCGATGTGACTTGATTGACTAAATTTTCGCGGTAGGGTCAACGGTCATCATGAACACTTGGTACGCCTTCGTTTGGTCTTTATTTTTCGTAATGCCTGATGTCGATTTCACCAGGGCCATGACCCGCAACGAAGCAAAATACGCCTATCCGGAACAATTCCAACCTGAACGTTTCTTCACCGAAAGCGGCGAGCTGAATGACGATACGATAAGTTATGCCTATGGTGCCGGTCGGCGGATCTGTGTCGGCCGATACCTCGCGGATGCTTCAGTCTGGTCGGCGATCGTGTCCATTTTAGCCATTTTCACGATCGTGCCGTGCAAAGACGAAGGTGGTAACAATGTGGAGATAAATCCCAAGTGGACGGCGGGTATTACTTCGTACGCGCGAGGTCTTGTGTTTCGTCGTGCAGCATGTCATGCTTACTTATTCGTCAGGCACCCGCTTCATTTTCCTTGTCGATTTGTGCCGCGTGCACCCGGTGGGTTGACAGCTGACAAGCTGGCCCAGCTGTTTTGAATGTCTGTCATGACTTTTATTTCGCTCTCTCGTCTTGTGCTATGTCGCGTTTTGTTTCGGTTCCCTGTTGTATCATCGTGTCTGTAGTCGGTAACTGACTCTTGTTGCACACTTATTATGTACTCACGACATCACGATCGTGCCATGACACGCATTTACGGGATAGTACTCGCGGTCCCGATGGGCGTCGAAATTCGGACGTCGACGGAGCCCAACAGTGTAACGCGTTCCCATTCAGCTACTCTGACGATAATCCACGAGTACAAGCACATGAGCCAACATTCGGCCAGACCGAAAAGTACAATGAAATGGATAAACAGACTCTATCTTCAGAAGTGCGAACAGCCATCATGACCTCACCTTGCATATTTCAGCCTGTCACGGGTGCCCGGGCCGCTTTGCCTTGCTCTGCGGAGAACCGGAGGGAGAGCGCCTCGAGCCAGTCCTGGGGGGCGTACGGATCGCCGTCGAGTGCGAGCGAGACAACGGTGCGGGTGCGCGCGCCGATACAGATGCGGGTCGGAGTCGAGGTGGACTGGGAGAGGGCAAGGAGGCAACCTTCGCTCATGCGTCGGGTGCGAGGGGACATGCCTACCGCGGCGGCGGCTGTCCTGGCGTTACGCGCGCCGATGCCTGGGATGACGCTCTGACGCGCCAGACGTTCCCGGAGTCGAAAGAGGGGCACGGCGTCCTCGGCCTCGTCGTCGGCGTCGGAAGCGGTCGCCGAGTC
>JBBPKE010000103.1:17912-41323 GCA_038089095.1 Tylopilus orsonianus | reverse complement strand
CCATATCTCGATTTCGGGGTCGAGCGTGCCAACAGCAATGTAGTTGCCCCATTTCGCCGTACCATCGGTAGGTGTGGACGTAGACGCAGGTGGAAAATCGAGCCATTCGAGGCAGAGCGGAAAGTTGGGCAGCATCAGATCGTGGTGCACGTAGAGATGTTCCTGTGTTTCATCGTAGACGTAGATCTCCAACTGGGATATTTCGTCCTCGGTTTTGGCGGTGACGACAAGGTTATCGGTGGGTAAGATTTCAAGTTCTTCGCGCTCGTCCCCGTCGTCGTCCTATTAATGCTCTCCAGCGAGAGAACAACAGCCTCGTCGAGAGAACCGACCTCTTTTAGCGTAATGTATGGATCGTCCGCGTTATCACGGTAAAACGCCAATCCTTTGATATCGCTAAACGGACCAATCCCTAACAAAAAGGTGCGAGGTCAAAAAAAGGGACATGAGCAATTCAAGCTTTTACGCGCACCCTCTTCGTTGACATCGTCATCATAGTCATCCAGATGGTATTCCGCCAGATCATCGGTTTTCCCGTCCGATTCAACAAGCGGCTTTGCCCCAACCTCGTCCTCAACCCCATCCACGGCCATTGTATCGTCGTCCTCACTTTGATCGATAACCAGAGACGTTTATACGGATATGATGGACTTACTCGATCCATTCGTCTGCGCGATTCTCATCCAGGCTGTCTTCCGGATCGTCGGCTTCATCCCCTTCCACACCTTTTCCCATCTTCTGCGCAGCTTCGTGAGCACGCTCAAGTTCCTTGCGTGCATCCTCGAGCTCGATCCGGGCTAGCGTGCTGACGCGCTGCAGCTCCTTCTCGTCGAGGACATATTTACGCGGATGACGCGCCCCGGCGCCACGTTTGACCCTGAACAAAAATGTAGGATAAATAGATAAAGATTCCATATCGGCTTACCATGACGCACAAGAGATCAAGCTGCTCATTGTCCCTTGACCTCAGGAGTCCATCCAGTCCATCATCTCGTGCTCATTTTACAGAATTTTTCACTTAGTCATCACGTGACCCTAGCTGTAGCTAATCGATGATAGCAGCTCATACAGTTCTGTCACCAGACCCGAATACAACTCGAGAAAATGATAACTGGATCGGAATAACTTAGGCAGAATATCCAAGCAATTCCAAGATCACACCAACCCACCACCCCCCATCCGGACGGTATCCCATATTGCCCTTCCTACTTCAGTCCACAATTTATGCAAAACAGATCCTCCGCGAGCATCAAATAATCGCCGCTTAACCTGATCTGCTGTGGATGCTGCAGCCGGAGCTGCCCGCGCGCGTCGCAATCGGATGATATAAGACACAACCGGCAACAAAAGGAAGAGCACCATCAACGTGGCGAGGCGATTTGTCGAAAAGTATGAGCGAAGGAATTCCTTGATCAACGTCAGGGTACCAGATGATTGTCCTGTCGTCGTTATGGAGTTTGGCAAACCTTGAACGACGCTAGCACGAGGACTGGTACGTGGGATTGACCGAGGTTCTCTTGAATTTCGGCGGGGAGACTTTGTCACCGTCATGTCCGAGGTAATAGAAGTCGATGATCCTGAGCGCTGCCTTTGACCCAATTTCGAGGGTCCAACATTGGACCGGGTAAGGGGAACCGCAGTGCGATTGGAAATCGTCGATAGAGAAGAACCGGAGGAAGAAGCGGATGGCGCAGGCGAAGGCAAACGAGCTGGAAAATGAGAAGCCCTCTCTGCCTTGGCTCGTGCCTGAATAGTTTCTAGGGATGTTTGGTACTCCTGCACGGCAATCACTACAAGAAGAAGCTAGCACGACAGTCGACTCACAATCCTTTTGCTTGGTGACAACTCCACCTCGTAGGACAAAAACTCCTTGGCATAATCCCACTCCTCCAGACGCGGCAAGATGTGTAAGCAATATAGCTCTAGTACCTTCTCATATGCTTCCCCCGTCGAAGGAATATAATCGTATTGCCCACGGTTGGACAGCCAACCCTCTGTTATCTCCCGGCCGACAGCCGGGCACTTGACTTGGATGCTAGACGCTATATGTGTAACCAAGATTTGGTGGGGAAGAAATGCGGACGTAGGCTTCCGCGGCAGGGAAGAGGGTGTGAAAAGTGTAAGTGAACGTGCGTGTGACGTCGTTACGAAGGACTGCGGCGATAACAGCAATAGCTCGCGCAGTGTCTCCGGTAGGTTAGCACGGTCTGGCGGCGCGGTGTATACCATGGACTCGAGCGTAATGCGGAGAATATCCCATTTGCGTCGATGAGAATCGAATGCATCAGGCGCGGATGCAATGGGTGGCTGCAGCATTGCGAATGCAGAGGCAACCAAGGTAGCTGTGAGGACGACATCGCGGTAGAGAAATGCTTGAGCAGCTCTGTTATAGAGTGATTGCAGGGTTACGTCTGTTGAAAAGGACGAGCAGTTTGGGGAAGAGTCGGGGCTGGCCTTGAGAGGCAGCAAGCCCTGAGCTGGCATCGCCGCCCTTGAGGTGGCCGTCGTGGTCGCTGTCGACATTAGCCTTGAAACAACGGTGAGCGCTGAGCACTTGATTATTGACACACCCAATTGTAGCCGGAGCGCGGCATTTGCCGAGGGGCCCGGTTCCCCTCTGGCAGCGGAGATAATTACTCTTGATCCAGCTACAGCAGGAGAACATATTCATAGCCGTCTTTAATTTGAACGAGTACTGGTCCGGCCCATCAGATCTTTACTGCCTCTTTTTCTGTCCATTCTATGTAGTTTAATTTTCAATTTCCAGAGTGACTGCCGAATATCACATGCGCCAGAACAAGCTCGTGTGAGGAGCACCGCTGGAGCACCACGCCGCCGACTCCACCGATCCACTACCGACTCCACTCTCTTTCTTCCGATTCGTCCCGACGCCTTCGATCGTCCCGCTATCGTAGAGTGGACTACCAGAGCACAGAACGATCATCCTGTATCCGTATCTCGCTCTCGCAACAGAGACGCTCTTCCTCTTCTGTTCGACCGACCCCCTTAGTGTGTCCCTTACACCTCGGGCACATTTGCCGATGCGGCGGTATGTCTGGACATTGTGCATGCTGTGTTTTCCTTGCTATACTAGTCACTGGCGCCATATCGATAAACCGCGGAGCGAGACCACAGCTTCCCACACTGCAAGAACAATCTGCCATCCTGGCGAAGGATAATGTAGTGCGAACATATGCGAAACCTAGTACATAACCCTAGAACTGATATCAAGAAAAGCGAATCGCTCAAAATGGACGTTATATACGAGTAGATACCTGTCCGATGATGGAGCGGCTCAATGCAGGGGTTTCATCGATAGTCCTAATCCTGGCAGATGCCTTCTGTTCTTGCAGAATAAAGTATGGGCAAGACTTTGCACCGGGATCAGCAGCTTGAAGTCAAGATTCAAGGGCCTCGGTGAGACTCTCATGCTAGTAAGCCGTCGCCCTCGGTCTTCCTAGCCACATCGGTCTGAGACCGCAGGCAACCGTCACCGACAACCGCCCACATTCAACTCAAGCTGTCACATCAGATTGCTTTGTCACTCTGTTGGTGTACTCGGGCTTCACATAGTACTTCCGTGACAGTATCTCTGGATATGAACATATTCATTACAAGGAGCATAAGTATGCAAGACGCTTAGCATATGTAGAGCCTCCACTGGGACAGAGTCACCTCTTCTAGTAGCCATCCAAGCTCATGAGCGCCAGCGGAAGCGGTACCTCCCTTGTGAGGGACAAACTAGTCAAAACGAGAAGCTCAGAGCGCAGCAGATGACTCTGGATGCAAGTGCACCCAGGCATCGTTCTGGGGGACGGGAACGCGGGCAATGGTGCGGAAGAGCTTGGCCAAGCCCGAACTTTTGTGTCCTCCGAATTGAAAAACTTTCCTGCTCAGTGCGGATTATATATTGTCCTATATAAATATTTGTAAGCAAATCCCACGCTTATTGATAAACTCAAGTGCTAGTATTCCTCAATCGTATTCACGAGTCAGCGTGTAGATAAACAGCACGCCTCCTGGTTTGAATTGAACTCGAATTCTGGACCTCGGCGCCCAGCATTCAACTTAGTGTCGAGTGCCTCAAATTGTGTGCCTAAGCCACTGGATGTCCAAGAATTTTCGAAAGTTCAGGTACGTAAACGTAAATGATATAGAAACGAAAACAAGTCTCAGCAACCTTCTTGAAGAGTCTCAAAACTCTGTGTCGGCCGACTTTTGTATTATCTATTCGTCAGGGTCCCGGTATGTCGCCGATTTTGCCGTTCTTATCTGAAGGAGGATGATGGCCGAATATTCATCTCACCTGATGTCGAGTGTCCTGGCCACGAGTCAAATTCGCCAGCTGTCTATGCAACCTGTCATTTTCACTCGTGAAGAATTATCATTTTTCAAACCTCCTCTTTCACCTCCCTTTTATTCACACCTCTGCACTGTGACTTGCTTACGTTGTTTAAAGCACCATCCAGTGTCCTCGTACCAGTCTGTGCCTCGTTCTAGGCCAAGACTTCCACCCGTTACTATGGAACTGCAAGGCCGCTCGCAACGACCCCTTTGAGATGCAATGGACGTGATCGAGTTGTCGAGCCTATTGAGGTGATCAATCGGAATGGGTCCGCTTTCCGGTATTGCGGGCGTGTTGTTGACTGTTTGATGCGGTCAGTACGATGCTTTAACAGGGGTTGGGATATAAATACCCTCCTCAAGCAAGACCGCCACCTGTTTCTCATTACCATGGCCCATTCGGACGCGCAATCGTATCCCTTACCGTTCCCAAACGAGGACCAGCTAATACAGTCATATTCATCTCTTGCGACCGCGCTCAGCGCCGACATTGGATACGCAACTCGACAGAGGCCGGATGTTCCGTCCGGCGAACTGTGACACAGTTACTCATGCACAAGCCATATACTTAAACAAGCCACCGATCAGTAATCTCTCGTATCCATATCCGGCACGCGACGTCTTAAATCCCGGCACATACATAGCGAGAACACCGTCACCAGTATCCAACGGAAGATTCGGGCAGCGCAAATGTCCCACCGAGCAAGAACAACGATCAGAAGAATCCGTCCAGCCTTTCATCGTGGTACGGCCGTTGCCGTAGCCTTTTATAGTGGAATCGTTTTAAGCTGGACCTGAGTTTCCTGCGATCCATTTCCTACGTAGGGGGGATGCTCCGGGATTTGCTAGTCATGAGCATTATACCGCACTTAGTGGCTAGAGAATTGCCCATATCCGCCGAATGCTCTGATTGTTGGACTAAAATTAAGTTAAATGTATGGCTCTATCTCTTTTCCGTCCCGAAGTACTTACTATGCATTCGAAACCGTGGCCAGGCTGTTCGCGCTATCAGTCTGAGAAGCGAATATATATTAAACAAGATGCTCCTTTCGCACGAAGCTTGCTACTGGCGGTACTCGCGCATCGCATACACGAGTTCACAAGGTGGAATCAAGTAAGTTGCCTACTCTTGGGAGGTGGGCTCTCCTATTTGTTTTTCTTTTATAGAACGAAAGCACCATCGTTGAATCTGGTCAAGAACAGTGGGTAGTGACGCGGCTGCCCGAGGAAACTCCAGAGATGTGGAGGAACTACATCATTACTTCTCTGCAGCACCAAATAGGCAGTACTTGGCAACCAGAGATACACTGTCCCAGAGGATGGTCAGTTCTCAGCTACTTGACAAGGTCTCAAGCATGAATGAGTAGGATCCGTCATAAAGTAATGCTGCACAGTGTGTATACATCTGCTCGTGTAATGACAAAAATTTCGATGACGTACCGGGCCACGGGACTCGTAGTGGTCAATATCCATCACAGAGGGGGAGGAAGAAATAGATGCTAGAAAGGCTCGGGTTTATGTCTCCAGGACACCATTTGAAGAGGATTGACGCTCGGTAGACACTTCCGCTGCAAGTCGCGAAATCTCAGAGAACGCTGCCTTGAGGGAATCCAAATCTGCGTCCAGGCTCTCTGCGCGGTTCTTCATCTATTATTTATGAGCTGGAACTGAGTGGCAAAAAGTGTTGCTGTATATACCGCTGTAATGGTGTCGCTTGCTGCGATAAGCTCGTGATGGTGGCTGTATACGAGAGACTGTCGCTCGCTATCTAGTTGCCGTATCTCTTGTCAAGTGTCAGTATCTCGCCGCAATGTGAAGGAGGCAGTTGACCTGTAAGAAGTTCATTCTCGCGCTTGAGTAGGGCAGGGAGAGAAGACATCGTGATCAACTGGTCGTAATACATCTTGGCGTCGAACGCAGGCGAGTCTAACTGGGTCAACACTGGCAATCGTAGTGGACGACGCACAAACACACCCATGTTCATTGGATCATCGCTCTTTCCGGGAATCGGTGGTGGCGGTCCGACCCCGAGACCGTAGTGCTTCCTCAGCAGATCCATTGCGCGTGTCTTTGTCGCCGATCCCGGGGGTGTGATGGTTCCCTGGGAGGCCGACTGAGCAAGTCCGAAATTTGAGCGGTGAGGGAAGGACGCTGGGGGGGTCAACGAGCGGAGCGGGGAGGAGACTGCCCGCTGTGTCGACTGCCTTTGCCGCTTCGGCGAGGGCGGTAGGGACATTCTGGCGTGGAATGTACTGTAAATCCGAGTCCAGTGGATCCGTTTATGTCGCGATCACGTGTCCCGACGCGGTGTAGTCAGCGCACTGCTCACTCCACGCTACATGGCGCTCCATAACGATGACTGGTTAGTGGCCGACAGCGAAGATGAGGGTACATCCACCCAACTACCGCTGATAAGTGGCACTGGAGCTTCAGCTATAGTGGCGACTCATGCGCCCGTGACTTCTCCCGACAGTGAGTGAGTCGTACGCGTGTACACTTGATGATCTTGCAATGGTCTTTTTTTTTTTGTTAGCATCAGCAATTCAGACTCTGGATACTCCTCAGCGAGGTTGTTCATCAATATTGACAGACGAGTCACTCTTCACCCCACCACAGCCCTCGAGTCCACGACGTGGGATGGACTCTACCATTGGTGACTTCACCAGCGTGCCTTCAACGTCTGGTGCACCCTCCGCAGTGGTCCCCAAGCCACGGCCGAGACCGCGGGTGGTAATGAAGAAGGCCACTAATTCTGCTTGCAACGCCAATGTTCTAGGCACATCATCCTCGGGCATCACCGACCCCCGTATTTCGGTGACAAGGCAGACCGACGACAGCGTTCATCCTGCAACCGCTACTTCGTTTGGACTTTCAGAGATAGTAGACGATGCATACTCGTTTGGCATTGCGGAACGTGCTAAAATGCGCTCAAGGAAGTCACAGACAGCTAAAGAGCGCATACAGTCTCAAGATTCAATGAACCAAGTCATCGAACTGACGTCTGACGAAGATGAGCTTACTTTGGGGCCCACCAAGCGCCAGAAGAAACAAGGAAGTCCCGTCCCAAAGCTCAAAGCTCCGACAAAATCGCGGCCAAAGCCCACGCTGAAAGTCAAACCAGCGTCTGTATTACCAAGTGATTCGCCATCAAGTGGGATCGTGATAGGAGGTGTTTTGGCGCAACGCGCACAACGTGCGTCCTCTGCCCAACCGCTTACGCCAACACTACCTACCATGCCACCATCAACACCGTCGCAGGCTCGCACGCCCACTCCCCCTTCTCCTTGCCTAGTAACTACCACCCGGAAACGCAAGAGGATGCGTCCCTTTATAGCCGATGAGGAAGAAGAAATGGATGGTGTTAGCGATAGCCTTGCCGGAGATTCTTCGTCACTCGCAATGCCCCCGCGATTCTTCGCTTCTTCTTCATCTTCAGTGCCTTCAGACTCTGGAGTCGAGATTCTCCCTAACCAACAACTGAGCGGCAGAGGTCAAATTAAACAGGCTTCATCTGGCAAAAAGGCATCCCAATCCAAGGCGCGGAGTAAAGGAAAGAAGGGGAAAGTGGCGGATATAACTTGTGCCTCCGATGAAATGGTCGAAGAATCTACGAGAATAAACCAAAGGCCTCTTTCCCTGGCTCCATACGACGGCTCGAGCGTTCCAAATGAACACCACTCACCGATGGTTAGAAATCCTACCGTGGGGAAGAAAGCTTCTAGGAAGCAGGCTGGAGCAAAGAAGAGAGAAGCTAGAGTAATTGATTCCTCCGAGGAAGAGAATGACCCAGTCTTGTCACCAAAGTTAAATGCAGCCCATATGCCACCTCCTCAGGGAAGCAGGGTGCGTGGGTTGTTCTTTCTGTACCTTCACTTATTTGTTTGTTTTAGGAAAACTTGCGATCAGATGATCCCGGCCCCCCTAAGCCCGAGCCGAGTTCGACATCTGGTCCTCAGTTTCGCGACTCTTCAATCAAAAGCAAGTTGACCCCCATGTCTGAGCTCATTCGGCGCGTGAACTCACAGCCATGTTCACCCTTTCCTAATGCAACTCGGACGTACTCGCCCCTTCTCAAATCCTCCCGAACGATGCTCTCGAGAATCGCTCCACTTCACCTACACCGTCGGACTCCCCCGCCGCCACTGCCTCGTCCTCCACCCCCCAAAAAGAGCAAGAAACAACTCGAAATGGAAGAGAAGATCGAAGAGGAGTTGGCAGAGACAATCGAAGGATGGTCATGCTTTACCGACGAAGAAAGAAAAACTCTGCGAAAAGCGAGAATTGATACCGAACTGGGTTATGAATAGTCAGATTCGTTGCAGTTTTCTTTGCCGGTATGGTCTCCACAGATACTGACACCATCGAGTGAAGCTGGGACACCAAACTGGTAGCTTTTTTGCGACACCGTTGATACATGACCTACAGATGAAGTGAATTGCACAAGTTAGTATATTATTTAATGTCCGACTGGCACTCAAGTAGCTAGGTTACATTTAACAAGCGTTAGAGATAAGTTTGAGAATTCTACGCTTGCACTCCTTTACCCCCGGATCTTGAAGCTCCTCAAACTTTGGAACGCCTTCCATCAGCTCCGCATTCGGGAACTCTTCCACCACACCCTTGGCTGCATCCTCGCACCTTTTTTTCCACTCCGAGTTCTTTAGGTCTCTTCCCCCCAACTGCATGACTACCACTGCCACCTTTAGTCTCTTCTCGCATAAGTCCTGATATATCTTGTCATAGATCTTCCAGTGAACGTTGACCCTTATTTTCTTTGCATCGATACAAAGTAGAACGAGATTGACTTTGGGATGACTGCCGCGCAAGAACTTCTTCAACTCACGATCGGCATCGGGTATTATCCTTGCGAATTTGAGCACGCGAGTAGTTATCGCTGACCGCTCCGATCCTTCGTTGAGGCCCCTCGTGTCCCATATACAGTAGCTAGTGCCTGTTGATCCGTCCACCACATCGTATTGCATCGCTCTGGTGGTGCATGGCCTGACGTTGTTGTTCACTTCAGCGACTTCTCTTTCTTTGAGGATGTTAACTAGTGTGCTCTTTCCGACCCCGGTCATACCGACCAAGGCAACGTGTTTGGCAGGTTTCTTCGTACGTGGACCAGCGTCAACAAACATCAAGGAAAAATCATCGAGCAAAAAACTGACCGACATCACTAACGACTTTGATGCACTCCGTAGGTTTCGTACGACGTGCCGCCAAAGTTGCATGAGACATGCGTCGAGAAACCCAGGCGTCCTATATACCAAGACATGCGGTGGCAAGTCGCCCTGCCGCCACGTGGATTCCAGCAGGTTAAGCCACGTTCTGATGCAACTGGCTGACTGGATCCTGGCGACTGATTTTCTCCGTCGATTGCGACCATCGAGTTCTTACACCAAGAGTTCATGCGGTTAACCGTCCACGTGCTCTTATGTAACTCTAACTTGAGCTTAGGTCACAAATGGTTGGGGCATCGCGACACTGTAGAATGTTCGACATGAGATCAACAAAATCAAAAATACAGATAGTCCCAGCATGTTCCCGCGAGACCTGTGCGCGGTATCGCAACAAGAACAATTACGTCCTACCAGAAAGTCGAATAACAATGTCCTTGAGAACCCCAGAGTCCTCCCTGTACTCCGGGGAGGATGTATCTCGGTACTTCCGCACCACCAACAGGAAATCATTGATGTTATCGAGTTCGACTCCCAAATCCAACTCCTGAAGCTGGTCCCTACACCTCTTATCCCATTCCTTGGCGAATCCTGGGGTCATTTGGGTGATCACGATCACCGGTTTGACCCTCCTGTCGCAGTAGTTGACATAAACCTTGCGAAAGTGCTGCCAGTGAATTGGGACATCTATTTTCCAAGCATGAATACACCACATCAGAATGACGATAGAAGTGGATTGCGATTTCTCTCCTTCGTGGAGATCACTAACGCATTCTCGACACCTGGTCCTGAGATCGCGCTCAGGTGGGCGTTTGGAAAAGAGCCCGAAACCCTGCTGACGAAACCAGTTGGCGGCCGCGTCCATGAGACTCGGATGATCCACCGCTTCATCCAGACCCCTCGTATCCCAGAGATTACATCGCAAGGATATACCATCGACTTCGAGCGATGTCATGTGCATAGTAGTCTCTATGGGGCATGGTCGCACGTCATTTGATACTCTGGCTGCCTCTGCGGAGCCCTCGGTGGCACCAGTAATCATGTTGATCAAGGTGCTTCTTCCGACGCCGGTCTGGCCAGCCAAGATTATGTTGACGTTGCATCCTTCTTTACCCGTGGTAGCCTGCTAAAGTGGGCCTCATGCCGCCTTGTGATATCAAAAAGTCTGTACTTACGCGTACTGGCGCCATACTTGGTTTATCGGGGTACATCTTGAATGTGAGACGTGGTCGTGAAGGGACATCGCGAGCGCGTGCTTTATAGCTCAATGGAGCTCTCCGTGCACGAGGCAGATGCTGCCGGATATATTCACCCTTGGTTAATGCCAGTAACCACGTTCTGCGAGATAGTCACCCAAGGAAACAAGAAATCGACGAAATCCCCTTCGAGCAGCCCCAGTGTTACAGCAGAAGCGAGACACCGGCCAGCTTGTGGCGAGATAAGCTGCCAAATCGTTTTCCCAAATACTGGGTGGATGGTTTGCAGCCAAGGACTGTATTTATTAAAGCTAAGGGCCATTTCAAACTCGAAAGTTGGCCAAAGTTTGCAACTTCAAATTTTGAACCACGTGATCCAGCAAGTCACGCCCCCGCTGCCATGTGATCCTCCACCATCAGCCGAACACCGGGATTCACTGGATCAATCTGAGGTTGGGCTAGGGTAAATAGACACTGATGGGCACCAGCCTACGGTACTTACTACGCCTATAAGGAATGCCCTGCTCAAATTCCTCTGGATCATTAGTACAATCTCTGTGTTCTGGTGTAGTGAACCCTGGATGCTCTAAATGTTCCTCTTCTGCCCGGCTGGTGGCCGTTTCAATTTCAGACCTTTATAATATACATCCATTGGCAATAGCAGGGGAAGCGGTAATCCGGTGAATCCCGGTGTTCGGCTGATGGCAGAGGATTATGTGGCAGCGGGGGGCGTGACTTGCTGGATCACGTGGTACAAAACTTGAAGTTGCGAACTTTGGCCAACTTTCGAGTTTAAAGTGGGGCCTAATAATGCAACTTCAGGTCTCGAACCAAGCCCCGCTCGGCACATGAGTGCACGGCGACGAAAGCCACATCCGTTCATTCTTTCTCTATGCGTCGGGCGCCACGGCCGTTAACCATACTCGGCTGGTGCTCATAAGCAATAAGGTGACAATGTAAAGTACGTTGAACCGACAACATTTACAAGCCATTAAGGGCGCTGGATAGCTGAACGCGCCTGAAAGGGACTACCAGATCGCAACTTTTCTAGGAAAGATTACAAATAAGTTGCAAAATCCTGCTCCTGCAGTCTCTCGTTTCGTTGAGTGTCTGGAATATTGGGACAGCTTCCACGGTTCTTTCGTCAAGAGACTCTCCCACCACTTCTCTTACCTTACCCTTGCACATTCCCTTCCAATCCGTGTTCCTCGTATCTCGATCCATTCGGGTCACCACCACCGCGACCTTGATTCTCCTTCTGCAGACCTCGTCACGTATCCTGCCATAGTTCTTCCATTGAATTTCGGCCCGTATATCCTTTGCCTCAACACAGAACAGTATGAGATTGATTCTAGGATTTTTCCCGCGCAAAAACTTCAAGAGTTCGTGATCGGCTTCGCGGAGCACTCTGAGGAGCCTGAGGAAACGAGCAATAAGACCCTTCGCTTCCTGCTCCCAAGCCTCGTTGTAGCCTCTCGTGTCCCACAAACAGTATTTAACCCCGTCTTTCTCAATTTCATGATGATCGACTTGGGAAGTACATGGCTCGGCATCGTTGGTTACTTTGGCGCAATTTGAGCCATTGAGCACATTCACCAGTGTGCTCTTCCCGACCCCGGTCATCCCAACGAGGGCAATGTGTTTTATGAATTCGTCCTGGTGTTCTCAGTGGTTAGAACGAGAGGTTCGAGACAAAAACGCACCGAACCTTCGATGACATTGTCCTGTTATAGTCCGAATGGGCAATGGGGTGGGTGTTACTGTTTTGGGGCTTAGGGAATCGTTGTCGCTTGATATATGTCGGAGTTCCTTTGAATACTCGTGGCTGACCATCAGGCATTGCAGCATTTCTGCCACGATGCGCGCTTTAATGAGCCGGTCAGGGCAGGTGCAAAGGATACAAACGTTCACTCCATGCTGCGGAGGCTATTACTCTTATCGCGGATAGAGTTATGGACAGTCAGTTTTCTGCATCCTCTGTTCAACATTTCCCTTCGGGGCCCAAGATTGCTGTGTAGTGGAGATTTCGCTCAATGTTGACGTCTGCGGCACAATTACTGCTAAACGTTTCTTTCACGGCCGCAAGCACGATTGAATAGAAAATATCATAGGTGGAAAATTTTGATAGGTAGGTATCGTATACTAATGACCTCAACCAGGTATGGGAAACTATGCAGCTCAACTTGCGGACAACATTGATAAGGGTGGATAGGTTATCTACTTCTAAACGCTATTTGTTACCGCTTTGTATGTCAGAGATGAGAGCTTTGAGAGCCTTAGAATCCTCTTTGTACACAGTGGAGGGTTCCTCAGATTTCGTGGCCCTTTGATATTTCCTCACCCTTAGAAGCCGGTCACTCACAGTACTGGGTCCCCCAAAGTCCAACTTTGCCAGTTGGTCATTGCACTTCTTCTCCCACCCATTTTCCTTTGGATGCATTTGGGTGACTACAACCACCGGCACGGCCTTTTTTCCGCAGTACTCCACATACACTCTGCGGAATTGTTCCCAGTGGGCTGCAACTTCGATCTTTGCGGCGTCAATACACCACACAAGAATTGGTGTAGACTCTCTAGTCCTGTCTCTGAGAGTTTCTTTCAGCTCGCGCACTTGCTGGGGTGTCGCTTGGAAAATCCGATCCACTATCTTAGTCCTGAACCACCCATGGTCCACGGCTTCGTCAAGGCCCCGCGTATCCCAGAGTCGACATCGTAAATCAGACCCCGGCGGCATTGGATAAAGAGTAGTCCCCTGGGTACACGGAATGACGTCGTTGTTCACCTTGGCCGCGCCTTCTACGTTGTCCGGGAGGTCCATGATCATATTGATGAGAGAGCTTTTACCGGCACCTGTCTTGCCGACAAAGAGGACATCGATTTCGGAACTGGAACTCTGAAAGTGTCGATAATCTCTACGAATTTACCATAAAAGGTGGTCGCAGACTTACCTCTACGTGCTCCGTCATTTCTGGTTGTGGGTGGGATGTTTTATGTACCAGATGAAAACAGGTATATGTATGCCTGGTGTGATAAAGAAGTACGAAGAGTAGGACTTTGCAGTAGAACCGAGGGTTCCGTTTATCGCCCATTGCGCTGCTGGCTGTGCACGAGGCAGATTCATATCAGCGACGGAGATCTGGCGTCTACCACCACAAATAACCTGTGCTTGCGCTGTAACCCACTTTAAGATATTTACAGCACGATTATCCTACCATCGTGCTCGTGCTGCTCGCTTCACTTGAAAGACCTCTGGTTGAAACCGATAATGACTGAAGATTACTTCTAGGCGATCTGAAGTTCCCCCTCGGATTAGTAGCTGCCGACCGAGTGGCTGTGCGAGCTAACCGCAGTTTCCTGCGACGCGTTCCTGAACTTGTGCTTTGTTTAGCTGCCAGACTCGTTAGTCTCACTTGCGACCCAGTTCAGACCCAGAATATGGCTTTACCTTACTTTGCAAGTGCACTTGACTCCTTGAAAGATCACGCCAAAGACGCAATCTGGGCACTCTCTTCTTGTCTCTGCCAACAATCTGCCAAGGTTAAAATCAACGGACGAACATGTCAGTATACAGTGGTTGCGTTGTCTCCATTGCGATCAGGCTATCGTGAATTGTTTTGTGTCACTTACAACACTTCTCGAGTAGTTAATATCGTCAAGGTCCTCGGCGAAGGCGGATTCTCTTTCGTCTACCTCGCCCAAGATGAAACTAGTGGAGTGAGTTTTTCATGCAAAGTTCCTTGCTATATTTACGTACCCCTTTTTAGAGACAATTTGCTCTCAAGAAAATACGATGTCCCACTGGCTCGGAGGGCGTAAAGGAAGCCATGCTGGAAGTTGAGGCGTATCGGCGTTTTAAGTGAGTGACGTTACGACCCTTGCTCATAACTCTTAACGATAGTGTGACAATAGGCACCCGAATATTATACGCATCCTGGTGGGCTCCTTTCTTACAACCAACACTAGGTTGTTTAGCAAAACTGTGCCAGGACTCCGCAGTTGTTCAAGATCCCGAAGGCGAAGGTCAAATCGTATACCTCTTCTTACCTCTGTACAAGGTTCGTCTGCGACAGAACGCAACCTATTCTTCTAACGTGCAGTCAAGCGTGGAAATGTTCAAGACTCCATTAACGCGAACGTTGTCAATGGAAAGCACTTCTCAGAAAGAGATATGGTTCGCATATTCAAGGGCACATGTGAAGCCGTTCGTGCTCTACATGGTTACCATACGACATCTGGCCTCCAATCACAGTCCCGTTCACCGCCTGTGCCATCTACCTCGCAGATACATCATTTGAACGACCATCACTCTGACGACGAAGAGTGTGACGAACTACTATCGCACGGCGAAGGTAATGGTGACTCGTCCGTTAATGTGCCCCTTGTGAAAAAGCACCGTGTGGATTTGGAAGAAGTGTTTGATGATGAAGGGGAGAACTCAAAAATACCAGATTTGCCAAACGGAAATTCGGAACCTGGGAAAAGCGAACATGTCCCGTACGCCCACAGAGATATTAAACCTGGGTGAGCTCTTTGAGTAGCTGTAGTTTTCTTTCGACTGAGGACTTTGGGAATTAGGAACGTCATGATTGCTGACGACGGTGTGACACCGATACTCATGGACTTTGGTAGTGCAATGAAAGCCAGAATTTGCATAGAGACCAGGTCTCAGGCGTTGGTGCAGCAGGTAGAGCATCTAGTCGGCTTTGTTACAGGGGCTTATTGGTGGCGCTGCAGGACATAGCGGCTGAAAGAAGTACAATGGCTTACAGAGCACCAGAGCTTTTTGATGTCAAAACAGGTGTAACTCTGGACGAAAAAGTCGATATTTGGGTGAGCTTCCCTTTCACGGGTATCATAAGAAGCTGAAGTTTCCAGTCACTTGGCTGTACACTATTTGCGATGGCGTACTCACATTCGCCGTTCGAGAATACCCAAACCACGGAACAGGGTGGATCTATTGCTATGGCTGTTCTCAATGCACAGTACAAACATCCGAGCTCGGCCTATTCACAAGGCCTGAGGGACCTTATTGACAATATGCTAAAGGTGAACCCCAAAGAAAGGCCAAGTATCTATCAGGTATGTGTCATTTTGATCAACTCCGAGAGTTCAAATGAACATGATCGCAGGTCATCCAGATGACCGATAAGGTACTACAATCCTTAATGTAAATCGACACCTACGATCCCCATCTTCGAGGACTCGTCCATTCTTCGGTAGTGGACTTTATTACTGGAGCTATCTGTACAATCTATGTGCCTTGCGGGCCAGACAACCACTAGGTTATGGTGGCTTATTGCCCCTTCTTATGCCTTTCCGTCTAGACTTGCAAACTGGCTTTTCGCTCTCATTTGAAGCCTTAGTGCGTGAGGCTGACTTCGTTGTCATGTCCCCAGCCACCCCTACGACCGCGCTAGTAGATGTCTCACTTTGGACCTTCTGGTTCTTCCGGGTTTTTCTCTGCAACGCTGGTGAACTGTGCGACTTCATCTTTGATTCGACGGCATGGTTCGCTTTATCAGCGGTCGAGGACTTTTTCGATGTTTTCTTTGCTATTGCTTTCGCCTTGAGCTCTTTATGACGTTTCCTCTTTTCATGCATAGCTGCTTGTCGGGCTTGCTGCAAGATAGCCTGTTAAATTTCGAATTCAGGATAACAGAACCCTTACACGTTTCAAAGCACGCTTTGATGGTTCTTGCGACTCTAATCTCCGTACATTTTGTGCGGAATTCTGGATTGATCTGATAAGGTCCCAAGCATTGCTGCAAGGGTCGGCATCAGCAGAGAGCACTCTGAAGTGTTCGAAACGTCGTTTGTGTGCCTGCATGAATCAAGTCTCAGTGGAAATTTTGTCAGAGAACCCGTAGGAGAGTCCATGTACGTTTGCATTCTTGTGTGCATCAGCCATCCCTGTATTTTTTATAAGCTTCCCGGTGCACAACATACACCCGTGAACAGTGGGGTCTAAAGAAATGAGGTAGATTGGATCTTTCAGAGCCTCAGCTATCGATATTGGGAAGTCCTCGTTGATGCCTTCGTCTTCGGAGGTCGCATTCTCTTTTTCGCCCACATCTGTGTCGGAATTATCGAATCGTGCGCTTTCATGCACTGAACCCGAATCGGACTCCTCAGTGTCAGAATCAGTGTCAATGAGGCCCATTGTCTCTTTCGTCTCCTCGTCTAAACCCAATTCTTCTTCTTCCTCCTGTCTCTTTCGTTTCCTTTCCACTCTTTTGAACATCGGATGGAACTGAAAATGCGGGTTCTTGGCAAGTTAGGGTATTTGGTATTTGTTTGAGCCGCCGATCAAAGCATAGCCACCAGCTAATTCTCGTATTCTTCCGCTCATGCATCGTCGGGGTGCTCAACTACTGGGGTTCAGAGACATCAAACCGAGCTGCATCCTCGAGCAGTATCTTCAAACTCGGTCTATCTCAAATCATAAGCCGGATAATGTCGTCTATCAAGGTTCTTCAGACACTCGTCTCGATGAAGCAAAGCATGTCACAAAAGTTACGCAACAACTCCTCAATGCGGCTTCTAGGTCTCAAATATTACCTACGTCTGGGTGGAAACATAGGAAGTCGCTGAGAGGAGAGGAGAAGAGACTCGAGAAGGATATCCGTGCTGCTGGGAGTTCGCGCAACTTTCCAACCAAACACCTGGCTGCATGGCAGGAAGCAACAGTTGACTCTGCCCTGCAACTGGACGAGACGGATGAGCCTAGAGCGGATGATATCCCGACTCTTGGTACGTACGTTGACATTCGTAGGTATGTGATTGATGCGATCTCGCGACTATGGTCCACTCACCGTACCGTAGGGGTTTGACCTCTGCGTCGGGCATTGTCCTTGGTCATGCTTTGGTTGATAACCGCAGTTACATTCTCACTCTTTCCCTCTCTGGGGATGTGCTTACCCACTATGTTGCTGATGTCTTCTTCGAGGTTCCAAAGATGGTTCCTCGGGACCTCGCGGAAAGGGCCGGCATCGCAGCCTCACCTACGAAAAGTACCGAGATCAGCGCACGTGTGGAGATTCTTAGGCGGCTTCGGGAGGTCGAGCGACGAGTCACCCAGGCTTATTGTGCCATTGGGAGCCGGAATGTCGCACTCTACCCTCTCGTAAAATCCCCGGGTCCCAACGAATGGTCAACGGTCACTGTATCGCGAGCTGCAGAGCTGATATCTGATCCACAGAACTTGGACTATTATAACTTGCTGGCAACGCACCGCTACTTGATGAACCATACTATCGAGTTTGTCCCACACTTTACTTCCCATCGTATGGCTCAGATGTGGGACGTCCGCCCTCAGTCCCACGTGGACAAACTCCTTGCCGTCAGAGACATGATCCATCAATCAAGTCCTGACATCGATTCCTTTGTAACCAAAGCCCGTTCGATCATGGCTGCCAATAGAAAGCGTTCTATAGAGTCTTGGAACGACCCCCCCTCCCAACAGCTGAATACGGATATCCGGTATACACGAGAAGATTACTTGATCATTGACGTACTACATCACTCCCTCCACCGTCGTCGTCACATCCGTGCCGACCCCTATTCCCCTGTCGTGACGACGATTCTCAAGAGACTGGAAGTTGCAGAAGTAATTGACACAGGTGTACTGTATCAAGTCTTGGTCGATTTAGGCCACCTTGCACCATGGGACGACTTGGTATCCAGATGGTCAGAACTCGACTTGGACCAAGCCCCAGACGAGAAGTCAGTGAAGGTCATCGCTGAGGATCGGATAGTTCAGCAGTTTCTGGCTAAAACGACGGTAGCTAATTCGCCAAACAACACCCGTCTCGGTCCTGAGGATCTCTACCTACACGATCCGGTTGAACATTTGCGATATGACTTTGGCGATCTTCCCGTTTATGTTGTCGACGATGTCGGCGCAGAAGAGCTTGATGATGGTTTGTCGATCGAGCCCATTCCCCTTGAGCCCGGTGCAGCGTGGATACACGTTCACGTCGCGGATCCCACGGCTATCATACCTCCCACCCACATCTTCGCTCAACAGGCACGAAAAATGGGGTTCACAGCATACTTTGCACATAGGACATGGCCCATGCTCCCCAAGTCTCTTACCCTGTCTAAGATGAGTTTGGGTGCAAACTCGTACTCTGGGCACCCTGAGCGTGTACTTACCTTTAGCTTGAAACTCGATCCCATGGGGAATATGGTGGACTACAAAGTCCGAGCGGCGTTGGTCCGCAATGTCATCACAGTGGACTATGACAGCGTGGATCGCCTCCTCAGATCTGTCAGAAGCTACGAATCCCTCCGTCCGTTTGATCTTCCCAGTCATTCCTCCACCTTTCCTGTGCCGAGCCTGAGCGCTGAGCACGTTAGCAATCTGCGCCTCATTACTGAGGCAGTCTCGCGGCATAGGCAACGCAATCTGGCTTCGAGTGATTACTTCTACACTGCTCTGACCAAAGCTAGGGTCACTATCAATCCAAAGCCTCTAATCGGTACCTCTTTGGACTGCCGCGACTTGTACCACTTCTGGGGCTTCCCATCTTTAACCTATGAGGTCGTAGGCCAACAAATGCAAAGCTCTGGCGCACGCATGATCATTTCGGAATGCATGAAAGCTGCCTGTCGTGTGGCTTCTCGATGGTCTTCCGACCACGGAATTCCAATGCTGAGAAGAACATCGAAGCCGCCTGTATGTCTTGGAGATCCTCAGGCTGTCCTCAGGCTACTCACAATGCGGGACCCAGACGGCTATGTAGATTTCTACGCTGTACAGAAGTCAAAGTTATTCATACCTCCGGTCGAGCACACTCTCGAGCCCGCGATGCACTGGAGCATGGGCGTTCCAAACGGCGAGGGTTACATCCGTGTCACGTCGCCGCTACGGCGATACAACGACCTCGTAGCGCACTGGCAGATTAAGCACGCACTGCTAAACCCTGGGGCACACACTCCTTTATTCTCCCCCACATGGCTGGGGGAGTATGCACCAGAGATCAAGAAGAAAGAGAAGGAATACAAGCGAGCAGAGAGACTCAACCTCGATTTCTGGTCTCACTTGTATCTCAAACGCTTCGTAGAAGACCCCCGCCCAGCAACCGACCGCCACAATCCACTACAATTTCTAAAAGCTACCGTTTCTGGGGCACGTCCCAACGGAGCCGGAGTGGTCAGGTCGTACATTTGTCACATACCCTCGCTCGGTTTGTTTGGATCACTTGCCGCACCATCCAGCAGGGTGCTGGAAGTCGGTGATGTTGTCAAGGTTCGGGTGAAAGGTGTTGAACTAGGTCCCCAACCGCAACTCTACCTTTCCTTTAGAGAGGATTGACAGTTTCTGAGTGCGTGTTACCTAGTCGATCCTACCACCCATGATGCAAGCTCGGGATCATGCCAAGTCACCAGACTAATGCAGAATGAAAACTCAGTCCGATGTCGAGCAGATATGGAGGCCCAAAAGTACACCTAAGTAATATGTTATTATATGTCCCCCGGAACCCGACAAAGCTGTGAAAAATGGCCTGATTTCGTTCGGCTGATGACTAAGCAATTGAGGTCCCTAACGAGACCGTAGAAAAAGTCGGCTACGATTGCGAGTTCTTTTCCCAAAGTTCCCGTCCTCTACTTGTTGGGTTATCCTCCCAATGTCGGTCAACAGCACGCTGCCCACTGGGTACGTAGCAAACGTGCTGGACTCCGCACAGAGCTACATCACAAACACGCCGGGACGCGTGATTCTTCTCGCGGTCCTCTATTCACCCCTCGTTGTCATTGTCCTGAACATACTAAGGCAGCTGGTATGCGCACAATGGTCTATGCCAAACTAAATTGACACGTCTCCAGATTCTTCCTCGTGACCCCTCACTGCCCCCGGAGGTGTTCCATATAATACCCATCTTTGGTTCTGCCATTTCGTATGGCAATGATCCACTGAGTTTCTTCGCCCGATGCAGAGAAAAGGTATGCCGTGAAACACCGTCCCTTAGCTGTTGATTCAATTGTATTGTCTTTGGCAGTACGGGAATGTTTTCACTTTTGTGTTATTGGGCCGCAAGGTCACTGTCGCCCTCGGTCCCAAGGGCAATAATTTCGTTCTCGGCGGCAAGTCTATGGCATTCTCTGCAGAGGATGCTTACAAGGTATGTTTTCGTGCACTATTTGGTGACCGTTCGGCCAACTGTCCGCAGCATCTCACGACTCCCGTGTTCGGTAAAGACGTGGTCTACGACGTCCCCAACGAAGTCTTCATGGAGCAGAAGAAGTTTGTTAAAGTTGGTCTTTCGGTCGAAAACTTTCGTGCATACGTTGGCATGATCGAAAATGAGGTGGAAAACTTCATGAGGAGGGACCCAGCATTCCTAATCTATCAAATGAATGACATCAATGATTGGGGACGCTTTGATGCTACAGACATCATGGCACAAATCACGATTCTGACTGCATCACGGACACTTCAAGGCAGCGAGGTTCGCGAAAACTTGGACAAGTCTTTCTCCGATCTGTTCAGTGACTTAGACGGTGGGTTCACGCCAGTGAACTTCCTTTTCCCAAACCTTCCTTTGGAGAGTTACCGTAAACGAGACGAGGCCCACAAGAAAATGAGTGAATTCTATGTCGACATCATCCGGAAACGCAGGGAATCCGGTGTTGTCAGTCCAGATCTTAATTGTATTTGATATTACACTGATACCTGTGACAGGATGCCCAAGATATGATTTCTGCGCTCATCTCTCAAAAGTATCGGGATGGTAGACCGCTCCCAGACCACGAAATCGCTCATATTCTCATTGCTCTTCTCATGGCGGGTCAGCATACGAGTTCAGCTACTGGCTCTTGGGCACTCCTCCACCTCGCAGACAACCCAGAAGTACAGTAGGTACACTTTTAACTTTCCTAATGTCATTTATTTCTCACCCTATTCAGGGAGGCACTTTACCAAGAACAAGTGAAAAACTTTGGCAATCCTGACGGGTCGTTCAGGGGTATGACTTATGAGGAGCTTCGCGAGTTGCCCATCATGGACTCGGTTATTCGGGAGACGCTTCGCCTGCATCCACCGATTCATAGTATCATGCGTTACGTTCGCTCTGATGTCCCTGTTCCGCCTACGCTCGCTTCACCTTCGAAGGATGGCACTTATGTTGTACCCCGTGGTCACTACGTTCTTGCTTCTCCAATCGTAAGCCAGGTGGATCCGGAGGTATGGCCCAACTCAGAGGTTTGGGAGCCAACACGGTGGAGCGACCCCGAAGGTGTCGCAGCTCAGGCTTTCAAATCGTACTCTGACGAAAATGGCGAAAAGATTGACTATGGGTTTGGCGCCGTGAGTAAGGGCACAGATAGTCCCTACCAACCATTCGGTGCTGGTCGGCATCGGTGCATCGGCGAGCAGGTAAGCCACGATCACGTCTTTACTGAATGTTGGCTTAGCGGTCCTTCGCTCAGTTTGCATACTTGCAACTTGGGACCGTTCTTGCAATCTTGCTACGTCAAGTGGAGGTTAGGCTGGATCAGGCCTTCCCGGAACACAATTATCATGTACGTGTGCCCTCTAGTCTTTATTATGATGCGCGCTCAGCTCTTCCTCTAGACCATGATCACAATGCCCAAGAAACCGCGTAATATCTGTTATAGACGCAGAGCTTTTGATTAATAGTCATGTCCACCACTTTAATCACAATAATTGCGGTTTTGTTCTGTCATTTGGCCGCGACCGAGTTTGTCACGTGACAGTTGTATAGAATATATTAGTAATCGTAGCTGTCATGTGACAATCAATATGACAGGTCTTGGAGAACGCACCTGCGAGCGCTGCAGTTGAACGAAACATGGCGTCGATGTTCCCTGTTATCTTCACTCTCGTTATTGTTTTGGGGTTAATGGCCTGTGGCTACTTGTTTGTCCCCAAGGGCCCACAGCAAACGTAGGTGGCAATATTGAAATCTGACAATTACCCAGCGACTAAACGTACCACCAATGTAGGACTATTCGAACCGCTATTCTCCTCACACTCACGTCTTGCTATCTCATGTGGATGATCACTTATATGGCGCAATTACATCCTCTGATTGGTCAGTGCAACCCCCTGCGGTGGCGCGTCTGCTCACGGCGGCGAAAACAAACAGCACCCATTCGATCGGCGCCGGAGACTTGACGAGTACCGACACTCGATTTTTGCTCGGAATTTTAATACCAGTCGGTTTTGATATTTGTTTCCCCGACTCGGCCTGACGAAGCCCAGTTCCGTTAGATGTACATGAGTTAGACACTAATCTACATCTGTTTCCAAAGTCCACCCCAAGCCAACCTTCTATCGAGCTAATCATCTCCTCCCTTCCGCTCTGAGTGGGTTGTCTCTACTTGGCTCTCGCTCTAATCCGTGGCCCAGCTATCACTGCCCCCACTAACTTGAGTCCAGCATATATCCTCAGGGCACCATGGGGTAGCGTTATTGGTCACACCCATGTGCAAGCCAGAGTCGAACGAACATTCCTCTACATCATAGCCCGCTTCATCTTCGTCGTACATGATACTTTCGGTCTCCACTGGCGTGATTTGTGCCGGAAAGCGACTAGAAAGCCTTGCAACCAGCCGAATTTCCCAGTTTTCGCGCGGTTGGCCGTTATCCCTTTGCAACTCTAGCTTGGTGCTCTGCTCTGCGGCGTTGAGCATCACATCTATGAACCCACCACACAAAATAGACAGCTTG
>JBBPKE010000103.1:3752-17813 GCA_038089095.1 Tylopilus orsonianus | reverse complement strand
CGGTTGGCCGTTATCCCTTTGCAACTCTAGCTTGGTGCTCTGCTCTGCGGCGTTGAGCATCACATCTATGAACCCACCACACAAAATAGACAGCTTGCTCGCAAACCAGAGCTCCTGGGCCCTGAGGGTTGTTTCTCCCCATTGTTGAAACGTGAGGACCAATGCTTCCTCTATTTCTTTCAAACCGGAAGGGTATCCTGCGCGTGAGTGCGCCTCGTGGTGGTGTCTTGCCACTAGTGTATGCGGCTCCGCGATCGTCCTGCGAAGGTCTTGCGTCCCATGTTCCCTCGCCACCTTGGAAAACTGGTTATCCAATCTCTTAAAACACGCAACCTGAGTGGCACCGCCTAAGAGACTGTCGCGGCCCCAAGGGTCCAGCTCTGTGGGCTCCCCTATCGTTGTGGTCTCTACTGTGTATCCCCATTGTTGCGCGACGCTTTTACACCACTGGACAAACTCGTCAACGGTCCACTCGAATTTATGGTCAGAATGCCTGAATACACGGTCGGTGCGGCCACTCGGGTCGAGAAACCCGTTCGGATCCGCTGACCCCGGTGGGGCCCATCGCTGATTGAAAGTGTACGACGGTGTGGTGACGAGGAACACGCGTGGTTGATATATACCAAGCACGACGGGGGCGACTTGGACGAGGACGCTGTCGGTCAAATGCTCTATACTACGCACACCAGCAGTTCATCAGCTTTGACAAGACCGGCTGACGCGATAATGCCTTACAGCTCGCTGGCGACGATACACTGCACGTTGACGAATGCGGGATTGATTGTGTCGACGCTGCCTTGCCATAGTTCGACGTCCAAGGGCTCCCAGCGTGTATAGAGAGGGTTGATGGACGCCGGAGATGTATATTGAGTGGCGATATCGAGCTGGGAGGACGACATGTCGAGTCCCACAATGCGTGTAGCGTGCAGATCAGGTGTATCTCGACCGTTGAGGCCAACATCGTAGAGACGCGAGGACAGCTCGTCGTCGTCGTCTTCAAAGTGACGCGGCCTCAGCCATGGGGCAGGCTGGCACAGCGTCGAAAGGAGAGCACCTTCACCGCATCCAATATCTAGGATCTGCCGTATGTTTGCATCAGCGATGAGTAGTGCTGCGCGAACTGCTGGACGAACCTCGGTGAGTCTTTCGCGTCGAAGTATGTCTAGTACCCATATTCTGCGCTGATGATGCAATGGCGGAAAGAAGGTGACTTTGAGAACTTCACAACCACTTTCCATGACAAGGTCATCAAGTGATGGCCCCGATCACCCGAAACAAATCTGAGGCCAGAAGCTGGCACTAATCCGCACACTAACAACTTGGAAAAGTGCAACGCAAAGGGGGTTGGATAAAAGTGGGGGTACGAATCAGCACCTATTCGCACGTATGCCATATACAACGCGCAGAAAGCACCTCGTCGAAGGTACCCCAATAAAGTCACAATGGATTACCGCAGGAATGTGGGTACAGGCCATGTCGTACGTCTGGGCAATTACAGGACCAAAACAGCAATGATATGAACAGGTGCGATGCAATAGCATTTTATCGGGAGGCCTTGGTGGGAGCGAATAGGGAAATGAGCCGGTTAAACGAGCGGCTAAAATGCACAGGCCAAATAGCAGCAACAGGAATACAGGGGTGGCTGGTGTAATATGGGAAGGTTCAATGTGCATAGAGATATGCCCGGAATGGTTTATGAACACGAAAAAGTGGCTGGAAATTTTCTCGCAAGGAAGGCAGAAGGAATAGGAATTCAGACCAATGCAGCCGATTGTAGGTAGCCTCGGAAAATGGAGTCCCGCACTGAGTGATCTCAGTTAATGGAAAAAGAGAATATAGTTATTAATTGGCCACCTACCATTACCGATAATGCTTTGTGTGGCTTTCGTGTCCTGGAATAGTCATGCACACGTCAATAAGATGAAGAAAATGAAGAGATCACTGACTGTAACATTAGTTAAGTGCGTGTACAAAACACGTCGGTTTTCGTTATTCCTCCTATGGACTTGCAAAAAATGTGCCCGGAAGTATTGTACCACTGATTCATACTCGTTGGGACGATCGCCGTATGACAAGATGCTTGTTCCATGTGAGTGATGAAATCAGTACAAGTTCGATACTTACTATTTGGAGACCGGCAAGCCTTGCTCAAGCTTTTTTCTTAGAATGTCTGTCTTATCTGTTATATAAATTCCTATTTAGTCCCTCTTCTTAGAATGGGCGAGGTGGGGCATACTGAGGAATAGAACCAAATGGACCTTTTTGAGGAGCTGGTTTGAGCAGATTTGGGTGAAAAGTTGCAAAGAATCGTCGATACGGTTTGTGCGAGGGTCTTCTTCAAGGTACTACATCTCGGTGCATAAAGTTCACCTGAATAAGCACTCGTTCGGAAAAACGTACCTGGTCAAAAGCACTGATTGGGCTAACAAAAATTATGGCATTGGCGTCGTCGAAATATGGAACCCAAGAATGTCGCTGTCCCCTGGCACCACCGACATCGAAGAGATGCCATGAAACGGCCTTTCCGTGGATATCTACGTCGAAGATATGTTCTGCGACTCCCATCGTCTGGATACGGGCATGCAAAATATCATCTACTGCGCGTCAGCCAAGAATGACATGAAATCAATGCACTATGTCTACCTGTCGACGGGATATATTCCGGGGAAGAAATGCGCGCAATATGATTTAAGAAACTGCAGGCGGATTGTCAATAGAATACACGCATATATGCGTTAAACCTACAATTCAGACCACTCATCGAGTTTCAATTTTCTCTTTAAGATTAGGGCACGAACTACCGGATGCTCCCAAAGGGCTATTGTGTCGTCTCGTGATTGGTCCAACAGTGTAGCGACTTCGTCAACGAGGGCATCTAAATCGGCGTCGGTTGACATAGCCGTACCGGGACGCTCAATGGGCGATTCCACATTTTCCGCTCCAGCTCGCCTCGATCGTCTTCCAATGAACTTCTGGCCCGCATGCAGGGTTCTGGTCTGCCAGCCGCTGCGAACATAAATCTCCCCTTTGCCAGATCCTGACACGGATATACCACCACTGAGCCGATCACCAAGCCGGGGCTCGGTACTGACCAAAGGTAGAAGGCGACGGCGTAAGTCAGCAATAGAGGATCTTGTAGGGCTCGAAGCCGTGGGGCTTGGAAGTTCCACATCCGAGGAAAGAGCACCGAAATGGAGGCCTACAAAGCGGGCGCCAGATGTCCCGCCTAAAATGGGATCATCTTGGCTGAGTTCCTGACGCTCCAGAGTACTCTGTGAGTCAGAACCGTCGTCTATGTCATCCCATGTCTCCAGAGTGACCAGGATTTTTTTGACAGAACGGACGACGTTGAAGTACACAACAATTCTCCAGGAAATCCGCTCGCTCTCAAGTGAAGCTGGGCTATACATGAGTTGGAATTGCTTCTGCAGCGTCGACTTGCCTGACTCGGCCTGGCCCAAGAGCAGTAACTTGAAGACAGGTGTCAGTTCCCCACAAATAAAGTGACAACATGCACATTGGAGCATCACCTTGACGTCACTCTTGGACTTTTTTAATTTTTCGCGTTCAATTCTGAGTTCCTCATCAATTTGTTCGGATATGCGACGGGCGTCCGCCTCCTGCCGTAGACGGAGTTGGCGGTCAGAATCCGACTCTGTTGGAGGAGGACGGATTGCAAAGGAGAGGGGATCGTCCTGGCTGCGAATGGAGGATGTTCGCATCATCATGATGGGTTGGGATCAAGCGGATTTGCGGACAGACTTCAAGTCCGCACAACCAGTGCTCGGCCCATACGCGAAATCCAATCCGCGTCTCAGCGCCATCGAGTCACACGTTACATCTGTCACACCATGGTAAGGTTCTCTCCGATCCGCCACCATCGCGTGTCTTACTGTCTCGACCGCTAGTCCGTAACACTCCACACGTCCCATGGCGAACTCAAGGTACATTCTACCAAGTTTTCATCTGGTTCTTTGCTACCATTTTATCCAAGATCGAGATATTCTGCGAAGCGGTGCCGAAAGCAGCAGAAGTGTGTCATGCCACCGTGGTAATCGATATGCTGAATCTCATCTTCATGGCTATAGAACTTCCTGGCTCTCTGCGCGTCCGGTTACTACGACGACTGCGTATTTCACAGAAATATCAAAGGCTTCATGATCCAGACCGGCGACCCATCTGGCTCAGGCAAAGGCGGCCAGAGCATATGGGGCAAGCCCTTCCCAGACGAGATTCGATCTACGCTCAAGGTGCGCAGTTTAGTCAGCGCAGTTTTTTTTCCCGCTCAATTCCGGCCACATCATGTGTCCGCTAGTTCAACAACCGAGGTGTTGTTGCTATGGCGAACTCCGGACCAGACACCAATAAGTCCCAGTTTTTCATCGCATACGCGAAGCAACCGCATCTTGACAGCAAGTACACGATCCTTGGAAAGGTGATCGATGGTGTCGACTCCACTTTGGATTTGATGGAGCGAGTCCCTGTCAACAACAAAAACCGGCCTCTCTCCGAAATCAAACTCACTCACGTAAGACTCTAATCTGTAGCTGCGGATTGATATCTGAAGCCAACCGATAGATAACAATTCACGCCAACCCCATCGCTGATGCCCAACTAGTGGGTCGCTAATAGTAGCCGCTTTCGGCACACCACTTATCGTCATTGTGATATCGGTCAGCTAACCCCCAGTGTAGTGATTACTGCCGTTCTAAGGTATCGAATTCACCGCTTGATAAACCCGACGAGCTCTTTCTGTAGTTCTCTTTGCCTTCTTGCGTTGTCCAAATCATTCACACTGCGGAGGTCATACATAATGTCACGTGTTTTCCCGAAGTATACCTGTGCGGGGTCTGAATCAACTTGTCCTCTTATTTGAAAAGAGCGAACCTCTTGAAGAAGGTTACGCATTTTGATCTCCATATCCTCGATCATCCTTCCCGTGTTAGTGATATGTGACGAAGAATCTTGCAGGGGCCAGTCCTGCTCCGTCTGGATCGCAAGATGCAAGAAGTCAGAGGCTGGAATTAGGAAATCGGAAGTTTTGCAACTCACTTGTCGAGTCATGCTTCCACTCAAATTGACTTCCCCCGACAAGCTCGAGCCGTGGTCAGAACCTTTTTTCTCTTGGTTTCCAACGGCGCCAGTTTGAGCGTTATCCGTGCTTCGCGTGACAAGCTGGAGCATAACCGTGGACGTCAGCTTATAGTGAGCCTGTCTCCCGCGCTCTGCAGTTTCGAAGACGTGTATGGAGTCCCATGATCCAGATGGCTCGTCCGAGCTAGAGGGTTCCATCACTGAGGATGCACTCGGTCAATTAGAGTTGGTGTGTGATTCCCGAGGGAACACAATAGGTCGCAAAGAGACATTGCGTACCCACCCTTCTTTAGTAAAACTACGCCAGCGAATCCGCCATCCTCGAGTTCCCATAGATAAACAGAAGATACTCCCCCTTCGTAATATCTGACATCGTGTGTGGCAGCGGTGTAAAATTTGCATGGGTGGACATTACAGTGCACCTACAATTCCCTATAGGTATCGAAGGCTTCATTTGCCGTGATTTCCAGCTTGCGCAGTTTCGGAGTTGGAGTGGTTCCGTCTTCTAGAGGAGGGTCATACTCATTGGACCACGGCGATCTAAGGAAATACGTGAGTCCCATTCTGCACGATTGCTTACCAGACCTTGCGGAAGCGAAGAGGACACCATTGGACGATACCACCGCAGTAGCGTATTGCGAGAATACACTCACCGATAACTATCACCATCCCTATTATAATCGCAGGCAAGGTATTCTCTTCCGGTCGCGCGATCCGTCAAGACCTTGAGCGGCTGGTCGACACTACCGAGAAGATCGTCCGCGTAGTCAGGGCAGATCTGGATGAGAGAGTTGATGTTCTCTTCTACACGGGTCGGCGGCAGACGCCGCATGAGATCGAGCATCGGGTCCACTGGGTCAGCCATGCCGCAGGGGGATAGTGAACAAGTTGACCTCCACAAACTCGTAGGACGTTGTGGATCAAATGGACGCCACAGCCGCACACCAAGCTCCTAGTAAGTACATCCTACGTCAGCTACTAGCTCCGAACTCGATTTGAAACTGGTTTCTGCTTAGATACAAAATAAGACTTCACGGCTGGATCATCACTTGCCCGTGGAGTCGGAGGACTTGATCGGATGTACATATGCGACGTGACACTTGACCCTCCCAAGCCAGATTACGTCTTGGGGACCTCATCCAACACTTTGCCCTGGACACGCCCTGCTTCACGCTTGAAGTTTTCCGACGCATTCTTCTCATTAGCTAGCGTCATAACGTTGAACTTGTGGAATTCGTAATAGCCCCTCAGTATGCTCACACCACATACACTCTGGCGCCAGTGCCTGAGCAGTTCAGCAAGCAGCTGGATGATAACACTGCATACCTTGAAAACCTCGACGAGGACAAATACGTCTGGGTGTTCGAGGTCGACCACGTAGTTTTGAGGCATGCACTTGCCTATTTCCTCGATGATGCTCATCCGGGTCAGTGTGTTATGATTTCGCACACGCAGTTCGATTTTGTACTGGGCAGAAAATTCCTTGTGAACAAGGATCAGCGACATATCGGCGGAAACTCACCTTGTGCACTTGAGAGGTGTCTGTGCTTGCTTCGGCTTCTGCGAAAAATGGCGCGAATACGCGCCGACAAAGAGAATGTATCTCAGGAAGATTGGCCTGACAAGATCCAGAGACGGGGATGAGCCTGTGCGTATACCTTTCATGTGTCAATTGCACAACCCAAGTTCTATAGAATGTTGGTACCCGTACTTTGTTCTTGATACGCCCGTCTTTTGAACGTTCTCAGCATGCGTGACAATCAATTTGACTGGATCTATTGGGGACCTGCAAGAAATGAAGACCACTGGCCGGAATTTGGATTATGTTGGTGTTGACTTAGTAGAGGATCGTACCGCAAGGAGTGTTCGTCTGGCAGTTCACTGGAAGAAGGGATCAAGATGCGAGCTAGCAAAAGAAGCTGCCCGCTACTAACTAATTCGTTTTTCTGTCCGTGGACGCTTGATAGCAGCGAGTTCCTGTGCAACTAGGGCTTCAAAGTCTACATCATCTTCATCGTCTGCACTAGGATGAAGTCCCCCGGGGTCATCTCTTCCTTCCACTGGCCACAGCTCGCCAGCCAGCTGATTGCGATTAAAACAAAAGATCTAGAACCGAGTGATGGTCCGAGTCCTCACCGATTCGAACAAGTCATACAATTCACCAACGGTTTGCTTCTCCTTTCCTTTGACACAGCTGGCCCAGACACCTGGACCATCGATACTCCGCTTTACCCAAGTGGGGGTCGGGCCATCCTGCACAGGTAGGAATCAGTGTGACCGATGACCACGCGCCTGCGTAAACTCGTACTGATCGATATTTTCGTTTCCGGAGCTGTTGAGGGGCTTCTGACATTTTTTTACCCTTGAAAATGACACTGATTATTGAATTTCATTAGCGGCACTCAACGTTTCCCAGTGTGGATTTGTGCCTCGAACCTGGACAGTAGCTATTATACAGTCAAAGGTATCCGAGGGAATAAGTATAACACAGTTTATTAACGTCTATCCTCGGTCCCGCGACAAATACACTATGCGGTTGAAGTGGAAAGCCCAGTTAACTTAAATATAATGACACATCCCTTCATATTTGATGGCCGCCGAAGGTCGCTGGCGAACCATAGCCCAATACTGCTTCTGTGCCGCTTTTGGGTGCGCCCCCTCGAGAATGGTGCACACGCTAGTCGTCGTCGTCATCGTCATCATCATCATTGCCCTTCTCCTCTCCACCAGACCACTTCCGCTCCCACAATGGAATCGTTGCGGCTGCTTCAGAAAGACGTAATGGATGGTTGATAGGCAGGGCATTGCAAGCCACATGGAGTCGCTGCATCAAAAGCTCCCTCTCTGACAACAACTCGTGCAAGTAGTCGATGGCTAGGGATGGATATGAGGAGACGAAAGAACTGGTCTGATATCACCTACTTTTCGATAAAACGACATTCTCGCTTCTCGGTCCTGCTCGCCCGTCGACTCTTTCACTGTCATCACCCTTTATCTTCCCCTTTCCTCTTCTCCGACCCTTGGGTTTGCCATCTACAAGCTGCTGTTCATCTTCGGCTTGGCAAGCATCCCTGAGAGCTGGTACGGTTTCGCAGAGAGTATCATATCCCCGGCGGATGTTCGCCCTCCGTTTCTGCTCAGATTGGATGTGATTTGCCTTTTTTTGTGACGGGGACAGCAATGCCGTCCTATTTTGAGGCAATGGCTGCGCCTCGTCGGACGGGTCCTGAGAAGTAGAAGAACGATGCCGCTTATTCGAAAGATGTGCATCAGGCGGGGGAGACCGCTTCCCTGACAACGGGAGCGCCGCAGTGGACGAGGATAATGTCAGGAGATCTATGGGAGATTGCCTAGACGATGACGACGACGAACTGTGATCGCATGGATGGGGATCTGCGCGAGTTCGCTTTGGATCCGCAGTAGAACTGATCACTTGGTAGAAAGGAAGCTGGGTGAGCTGGTCATGTGTCGATGAACCTAGGTGCGCGGACAATGGGTTCGCCAGTCTGTGCACCGATGTAACCGAGCTCTCTCCTGAAGAACATGGACCAAGAGGGTGCCGCCACCTTTCCCCGTCCAGTGACATGAGATCTTTGGTTGCTTTTGTGAGGGCCTCTGTTCCACGAGCTGGTGGCATGTGTTCATGGGAGATCTCGAGTTGCATGCTCCAGTCCACAGGAAATGCAGCAGCGTCGAGAAAGGACTGAAACGCACGAGACTCTGAAGGAGTCAGTAACGACATTGTGGGATAGAAGATATCTAGGAAGCTATGCTCGCTGAAGGTTGTGTCGTGAAGGAATGAGAGATACGTGGTCCAAGATGTCGATGCGGCGGTTGCGCTGAATCAACGACTTGCGGCTTTCCTAAGACCCGTGGCTGCGCTTCCCCACATGTGGGTTTCCGTTTTAGGGTCGTTCATGTGGCTCCGACTTTCCTAGCATGAGACTATACCGCATTGTACGAGGTCAGCTTAGGCTCTTGCGAGCGACAGACACCACGCAGGAGGCTTCTATATCCAACCATTCATCTATTTGACGGGAAGGTTCGGGCTCATGCGCAGATGTCGGCACCTACAAGCAGCCCTTTCTTCCCGTTCACACTCTCAGAGCATCATTTGAAACATCTGCACTCAATATGTACTAACATGTAGAATTGGGTACACCAAGAAAGGGAACTCTGCGCCAAAGTGCATGAATGTTGCACGTGAACTCGACAGTTGGAAATGACCTGTTCTTGGGAAAGATCTACTGCCATGGAGGCGAACTGTCAATCCAGTTTGGGGTGTAGTCATCGTTCCCAAAAGAAAGCTTCCCACCTAGCTATAGTAGCAGATGAATTTGAAGGAAAGGAATAAAAGTGGATTCAACTATGGCAACCAATGGTCGAGGGGCACCAAGGTGACACATTTTAAATAGTAGAGCGATCGGACAGAGTGGCTCCCTCAAAATTGGGGCCAACTTTGGGAACATGGAATGCAGGACCGGCTAATGCAACCGCCAGTCCGAGTTTTACAATCAATTACAGGAATATTTCAACGTTTGAACAGCTACCATGAACTTGTTCAGACGGCGTATATCATATTCGGGAGATGCCAGATATGGCGCAGCGTCTTCTCGTAGGTACATACAATAGATGGCAACCATCTTACGGCCAAGGCCGCACATCATTATACTACTAGGGATCGGTTTAGAATAGGCCAACTACGGTCCATGGACTTGTCTCAACGTATATAGTGATTAAGCCCTCTCGCATCGATCGTACAGGCACCGCTGGCCCAGGTGTGGCTACCATTGTCTCAGTTGAATGGAGGCTGTCGGGGGTCGCAGGAAGCAAATTTATGAGCAGGGGCCTACATGTCAAATGGTTGTCAGAAAAAATAACGGGGATGGCGCCACTGTGTAGCCGGATGCGATAAGTGCCATTGTGCACTTTCCCAATGCAAACTCGGTCGAGGTAGTTCTCGAAAGATTGTCCAAATGGACGCATGTATGCCTGGCGAAAATATCGGCCCAATAATGGTTAAGTGGCTGTTACAGTATGCTGAAGCCCGGCCGGCAATCGAGAATTCCGAAGGCGACCAAAAGAGTCGAGGAAGATAATTGTTCCGTGACAAGGAAGTTGGGAAAAAATAAAACAGGAAGGTTGATGGTCTTCCCGCTATTCACGTTCGTAAATGCGTTAGCATGACGCTCCGGGATTTTGCACCACCGGCATTGCCGCTGACGGAAAAGAATGGAAAAAGAAAGAAAAAAAAAAGGGGTCAGTGAAATTAAACGTTCAAGCGATGACTATCCCGCTTACTGAAGTGTTGGAACCATCCACATTAAAAGACCCGTAATTCAGATGCACAGTGAACTACCTAGGTTGTTAAATACGGAAATCTCGTTTAGCCTGGGCCACGAATCTATGTTAATAACGCCGTGAAGCAGTAGTATAAGCGGTACATCGTAGAGCAGACTATGCAGTGAATGAAAGGATGCGTCGAGGCCAAAGAAAATCATGGTATGATTGAAAAAAAAAAGAGAAAAAAAGTAGAGTATAGGGTCAGGTCCATGAACATCTAAGAAATATGAAGCTGGCCTCGAAATGTTTAGCAGTAGTTTGAAATGCGACAATCCACGGGGAGCCTGGAGATTGCACAGCAGCGCCCAGAGAACACAGGAAAAGCTGTGATTACGCGAGACTACCGTTTGGGTGCCAACGATGATAGGGACAACCCTTGTGCAAGTTCAGGCTTCCAGGCGACTCTTCGAGATGCTTCGGCGTAGTCGACCCATTCTCTTTTTCGCTCTTTGCTCTCGAGCCAGTCCTTGTCTAGAGACGATACTTCAAGCTCGTAGAAATGATATGTTGTTGATGGGGACTTGATAGTTGTTAAATATCGCGTGATTTTGCCGCGAACGCCCGCTGGAAAGTCAAGAGCGAGGGCAAGGAATGGGATAGGACATTCATCAGGAGATGAGATGACGGATAGAGGGACAAAGGGTAAGACCTTCTTCTAAGGCTTCCCGCGAGGCTGCGGCCTCCAATTTAGCATCAGTGGGCTCCCAACCCCCTTTCGGTACTAGGAATACATGAATCAGCTGCGAAAGTAACGAGAGAACCTAGCCAAAGTCTGGACAAGGACCGACGTGTGGCAAGCACATGGCTTGTGCAGGGAGTGAAGGAAAGGAAGGGGAAAAATACGCACAAACCCACAAATCTTGACGTTTCCGGCTTGTAATGACAAGCACCTTTCCCGCGGCGCTTGTGATCGGAATTGCGCAACATACCACGCGAGGAACTTCGCGCCCTTTTGTGCCCATTATTGAGGATGAATAAGACGTTCAACAGGTGTGAAGTGCAAGTTTAGAAAGAGGGGGGGCTAGGGATGTTCGAGAGGACAGGGTGCTTCGCTCGTCTTACAATTATGCGGTGGGTCCCAGGCTGATGGTAGTATGAAAATGAGCACTCGCTCAACCGAGACAGTGATTTTCCGACCTGAAATTGGATGTTGAGGAGTACTTAAGGGGCACCACGGTGGGTTAATGTATATGAGATGTGTGGCGGAGAGATGAAGTTGCCGTGGGGGAAAAACAGGACTGAACGCGGCAAGAAAAGGGCGTCGGAAGAGCAATGGAAGAGAAATGTGCTTTTTTGTCAGATTTTGAGTGCAAGTGGTCGTGTGTCTGAAATTACGCTGTGCCTCTCATTACGCAGGAAATGTACGAAAACGGGACAATGGCTGGCAGGGTTGCCACAGTCCACGCACGTTCGCCGGCATCGCCACGGCATGAGCCAACAAGCGCCGCCGCCGCCGCCGTCCTAGATGCACATCAACCAAACTACCTGGATTCATTCTTACGAGCACGCGTCTTCCTCGGCCAGAGAAGCTTCTCAAACAAGTAAGGCAGGCACATGCGGCAAATTTAATTTAAACGGTTCACGGCATTGCCTTCCTCCGCGCCGAGTCTCGGAGTCATCATCCCTCCAACTGGACCTCACTGACGCAGAAACCTGGAACTCTAGCGCTATTCTCTACGGATACACCCGGCCATGGTTTCGCAATGACTGGACAACAGTACGGCCGCCCTGGACAGATGCGACCCTCGCATCTATTCGTTCCACCTGAAAATAGCCCAGACAACGTGAGAGCAACACAATGGAACAGTTTGATGGGCTTACGCCACTAAGAACATGCATAAAACACCGAAAGCCATCGCAGTGAACTTCAGAAGTTTCATCAACGGTCTGAATGTATCGAAAAAAGGGAACTGTCATACCTCTCGCAGTGCCTGTGCTCCGCTTTTACTCTCCGCTAGCAGACTGATTTCCGTCATAAATGATAAATCACAACCATCAACATAATATGACTTCGAGCTCACGTAGGCAGCACGGCAACAGCACCAATATACAGAAATCCTCCAGCAACGAAGGGAATCACCTTCAGTGCATCAATCTTTTGGGGAAAACTAGCTTAATTAACAAACATACCAGATCTGCTGGTTGCACCGTGGTGCCAAGGATTCCGGAAGCATCCTGCCTCACACCTGCCGCTAAATCGATTGACACTGGATCCGCGCCGGAGGACGACAGATTATGAATTGCTATTCCCATGAAGGTACTGTTGAAGAGAATTAGAAAAAATATTTAACTACCCGGTTCCTGCCAACTGTCACTCACCCAACCTAATTAAAATTCAATATAGAATCTGAATAAAATGTCCCTCTGGAATATATGAAGACGTACAAATGCACCAATGGCCGTGAAAAACTGCGATTGCATAGCTTGTCGCTTGCTAAATCCGCTCCGAACCAGAATTGAGTAGTCAGCAATCTCATGAGGTATTTCATGTGCAAAACAAGCCAAGGTGGTCGTTGCTCCAATCAGGGGGGAAGAGTAAAAAGACGCAGCCATACTATAGGCGAACTTAGGCGGAAGCACCTCCACATGTAGCTAGCAACTCACGCCAGGCCATCTGTTCTATTCCAGGAAATTAGTATGTGACGCAAAGAAGAGAAAGTGGATCTTACATGTTATGGACGAAATCACCAAAAAGGTTAAGATAAGCCGAGAGTTTCGAAGGGCCACCCAGTTGTACTACGTCAACTGGTTCTGATTGGCCACTCCGGTTTCCTTTCTCCCCACCTCTGGCCCGCAAACCATCAGCTGACGGTGCGATCGATACAGCAGAAGCAACGGCTTGAGCCGATATGTCCATATGTGAGTGGGAGTGGCCGTGCAAATGACCCTCGGATCCTTCATCCCCACCTAGAACCCGCAAGGACTTCTCCATGATGAAAAACGTAGCAAAACCAATAAAAATCCCGAGCCTGCCGATTGATCGTTGTTGAGTAGCTGGAAGCTGACAGTCCGGATTCACAAACCCGATCAGTATATTTCGTTTGTCTTCTACCATGACGAAATGAGCACTCGAATCTTGATGCTCGCCTAGAAACGCGTGGGGAACCAGGTGGAGGAATACATCAGACAGCAGGCCACCTGTCTGCACAATCCGTGAGACCGGACAATTCGAAATACTGGTGTAAAGGGGATGCTAACGGCAAATGCAGTCATAGTGTTGAGGGTATTTGTATCGATTTCCGCGGGAATGAATGCAAGGATAAAGTTAGGTACCCTGAAACGTTGGTGATCTGCTCAGCGAACCAGGCTTCGAAATCATCGAAGAGTCAAATAGACGTACGAGCTGATGTAAAATGTTCCCAGAACTACGACAAATATTCACGAACGTGTCATGTATACAGTGGAGACGACAAACCTGCGTTCCAGCCAGGACCGAAGGGGAATAACCAGGCGAACACCTGGCGCATGATGGGAGATTCATTATCCTCCACGGCCCGTTTGAGGTCGCTTAGTCTTTCTATAGTAGTGCATTCGTGGATATCGGATTCCTAGATGCCAGCGACACGTTGGACAATTAGTAGTGCAGAGTTTATCGAGACATTCACCCGTATGACCAAGTTGGAT